>APFE030662364.1:69450-85897 GCA_000404065.3 Pinus taeda
GGAGAAGTATTAGTGGTGTGACATCAATTGTCCTCAAGCAAAGGCTTTAGTTTTACTCTTTTCTGGAAACAAATACTTTCTTCCAACATTTTTGAGTTCCATGAAAAATTTGAAAGTCCTAATAGTATTCAATTATAGGTTCAAGAGAGACATAGTATTCAATTATGGGTTAAAGAGATCCACACTGAATGGTCGATTAGCCTTATCTTGACTTAGTTTAAGACTATTCACTTGGAGAGGCTGCATGTGCCCCCACTTCAAGGGCATAGTAAAGTCATGTAGAACTTAGAGAAAATATCTTTAAGCTTTTAGTGAAGATTGGAAAAATGTCTGGGTTCAATAACACCCAGAGCGTTAAGCTTCCAATAATGCTAGATTTTAACCTGGAGCGCTTTTGTGATTTGGAGGAGATGCTCCCTCGTATTGGTGACACATCTTCAGTTGTGAATTGGACTATTACTAACTGTCATTTCATTCGAAAGTTACCTGATGACTTGGGGAACCTCAACTTTTTAAGAATGTTAAGGAATAAAAGAAAGTACATTATGTTAAGTTCTCTTATGCTTTTAAAGTTTTTCTTGGATATCTACAACGTTTCAGGTAGGAAAGTACACTTTGTTAATGAAATTTGTCTTGATAGAAAGGTCCAATTTCAAATTCTAATGCTTTCAAAAAAAATTGTATAATTGTAGTGTTTCTAAAAGGAAAGAATATTTTTTCAATTTAAGTACCATGATCCCATATTCCAACTTATTTTTCAGTAACCCACTAGGCTTTGTAGCTTTGAATAAATCCATGTCTTTTGATAAAATCCTCTTCCAAATTAGAACACAGTTTCCTTTTGGCAATAACCACATACAATGTCTTGATTTTTTTATTGAGAAAATAGAGGTTGTGAAACAAGCCTATGCCATACAAGGACTTGATTCATTGATTATGTATCAATTATGGCTCTTGATGTAACAATTTCTTGATTTTGTTGCTTGAAAATAGAGGTTATGCTTTACTATTTCACAAAATTTCTTACAATCTTTCCATAAGTATTGATTTGTAATCTCAATCATTGAGGGATGATATTAATTACAAAGGTAAATATTCCATGGTTTGAAGTTCCCCACTTAGTAAATATTTAAATATATCACCACAATTTAACTGTTAGTTAAAGGAATTGTATTTGATTTGTAAACAATTCATTGCTTGATTTATAGATTTTGGTTTTTTCCCTTTTTGATTTTTTTCTCAAATTTGGTATGAGATATCTTCCAAGATTTGGGTTCCCTAGTTTTGTCCACCATAGCTATGAGGTTTAGATGCTATCATTAAATATTCTCGGAACATTATGACTTTTCCAGTAAGTGTGCTTTGAAACATTGTTGTTACTTTTCCATGGTGTTAATGCAAATAAGCACTGCAACTAGTGCCATTATTTAGATTAAGTTCCAAAATCTAGGTGGTCTTGTAGTGATGGAGTGATTGTTTTCTAGCTAATAAGGCCATATGAATTTTTATCTCTTATGATGTCCTGAGATATTCAAATTCAGAATAAGAATTGAGGTCTCATTTCCACTGTAGATTGTAGTCAATTTCTTGAACATAATATATAGTTGATTATCTTTTACTAATCAACTGTGGATGTGATCCCTCGCAGGAAAGGAAATTCAAAGTGACTTTGATTTCACATTGATTTTTCAAAACATCCACACAGGAAAGGAGATTTAAAGTGACATTGATTTCACACTGATTTGTCAAAATGGAGGCAAGAGAAAAGGAAACTTTGTATTCAACAATGCTCTTAATTTCATATGTACATGCGCAGACATATTAGTAGAAAATATTGAAGGGTTGCCTAAGTAAAATTTTCCATTCCACTACATTCTTTACAACTTGTAAATAAATAGATCGGAACAATTCATTACAGTAATTGTTATTCTTTATTAATCAGTGGCTAAGATTTTGATATTGAATTGGCTAAGATTTTTCTTCCTTATGTGAAATTGTGTGTTCTATAATGCTTCTTTTCCATTCACTATATATAGCATATAAAGTGTGTCTAATGGAGTAGGAAGATTGGAAAGTCTTGTGATCCTTGAACTATGTTACAAGGTAGAAACCCTGAATGGGGTAGGGCAGGTGCATCCCCACAAAGGGGTCACAAATACCAAAGTTGGTATTGACTAGTGCCTTGAGCTAGAAAATTTCCTTTACCCTTGTATTAATAGTGAATCTGGAGAGGATTCTAATATTATCTTTATAAGATTTATATCAGTTAATATTGATGAATAAAATTCATGAGAAATGAGCTAGGATGTCCTTGCAAGGTGGTTGTTGATTACTCGAAGATATGATGGCCATTATGTCAAGCCAGGTGGTCGCACTCCCTTGATCGTGTGCATGATTGTGATCAAGATGGAAGACTTCATAGTCTAGATGATTGTTTAGAAGTGATAGTTAGTGGGCTCATTCACAAAAGCTTCTATTTCACTAATCCTTTTTATAGAGTTGTCAGATTCAATTTCCAAAGATTTTAATTACACTATAGAGTTGAGTTCTGAGAGAGTCGTGATTCACAGTGTTAAGTATAGCAGTTATGACACTTGAATGAAGACAAGCATAGTAGAGGTATCAAACTCTGTTATAAGCTTACCTGGATATTATAAGGGACTTGATTAGATTTTTTATAATTTTATAAACAACATCCATGTCATGGAAATGTGAAAAACAAAATAGTGATATTGCCACCATGTGGCTCTTGTCATATATGGTTTTATACTTTTTCAAAAAATTATTTAAGAGTTCACAATGCTAAGATTCACTAGGACTTTACAAAAGTTTATTATTTAGTGAAAGACTCACCAAGATCTTACAAGATTTTATAATTGATTAAAATATTCACCATGCCTAGTGAGAGATTCGCCAAAAAAATATATATAGATATTATATTATTGGTAAAATCGCCTTCCATTTTTCCTATATACCATGGAGATTCGCCCATTTATTATACATATAAATTTAGGGGGGGTTCTTAAAATTTTCCCTGCAATCATATAAAACATAACATAAGCATCATCAAGCACATGAGAAACATATAAATAAGACACCAATCTTCCTTTTATTTATATAATCTTCAACTTGATTACATCATTTCCCCACAAGTTACTACTTGTAGGTTTACCAGCTTCTACTGAAAGGAGCTTATATCCTTGCTTGTTTATCAGTATTCACTAAAAGAGACTACTACCCATGTTTTTTTACTAGTTCTTGTTGAAACGGACTCTTGCCCTTGCTCGTTTATCAACTAATAGTGAAAAGGGATCTTTCCCTTTCTCATTTATAACCTACTACTAAAAGGGACTCTTTCCTCTCCTCGTTTATCAGCGTCTACTAAAAGGGACCCTTCCCCTCAAATGAAAGCTCGCCCTCTTGATTCATTTCTCATCGATTTTCAAAACAGAAACAATATCCCACTATCTTCATAAACAAATAATTTTTTCCATTGCAACTGCTCACCAAAACCACCTTAAAAACACCTTTAGAAATCTCTAATTACTAATAAAATCACCATCAAAACCATCCTTAGAAACCTCTCATTACTGAATAGACCTGTAGCATTAATTCTTTCACCAAACACCAACTGATCTTTCACCTTATCAAGCACCTCTCATACACCAATATTTATTCTTTGATTCACCTCTGATGATACCAACACTATACATCTCGTTGAACCAACAACTACTTTCTATGTTACTCAAATTCTACTTATAAATATTTTTTCCTACTAAAATTAGGTTATTTTCATTTTCGTTCACTTCAGGTCTTCCTCCATGCATAAAATCTAAATTTCTATTTCCTTTTGTTTCTCTAACTCTTTTGAATTTCAATTACGAGTGTTCAAACACTTATCTATGGGTCTAATAAGAATATTTGAGTTTAATTGCTCAAACATGTTGTTTTGGAATTTTAGCAGAGTTTACCTATAGTTTTAACTTTCTCTTCTATTTCAATTTGATCTTTTCATGAATCTTTGATCTTTTCATTTGTCCTATTTGCTTGAGTCTTATACACCTGATATTCAAGTTATCATTCACCAATCTATTGTTATAATGTTATTCCCTAAGTTGTTTTTTCATTTTTTGCTCTTTGTTGGGATAGGGTTGCCATGGTCAGTTTTGGGGTTATTTTAATCCAATTTTGTAAAAATTTTGTAAAGAATGTCTCTGCAAAATGTGGATACAAAGTGTGCAGCTAGATAGGAGTCAAAGCGTATTTAGTCCCTTGTTTGGGTAAGTGATAGGTTGGGTTTGAGACTCACCGATGAGCCACAGGGCATGGTATTGTATTGAAAAATCTATATATAGTTGAGTCATAGCGGGTCTAAGAGGTAGTAGAGAAGTAACTAAGTCAAGATAGAGACTATTTTGGGTGAGTGCTAAGGCAGGAAGGCTTTTCTTCTTATACTTAGGTGAAATGGGAAGGCTCATACAGTTGAGTGCATAGGAGGCCTTGGTAAGTACTCATCTGGGTGAGTGGACCTCTGCAGCTGAGTGCGCAGGGTGGAGAAGTCTTTAAATTAAAAGCTGAAACTTAATAAAGACTGATTTTGAAGAAATACCATGCCTTTGAGTATTACGCTTACTTTCTTTCGTGTTATATTTTGTTGCTTAATGATATCTTTTCGATGGAATAATGTGTAAATGCTCCGCGAATCTATTGAATCCATAATATTTATGCATAAACTAAGTAATTATCTTTTTTCGTGAAGATAAGGGTTAATTATGTTACGATTTTTGATGAATTGGATAGATCTACACGAGGGAAGATCTAGGGTTATCAATTAGTGCATGAAAATAGATAGATTAGTTCTTCAGGGTTTATAAAGTCTGATTACAGACCTTCGCAAAGGTCTAGAGGCTGATTTCTTAGAGTTGTAGTAGTGAGCCATAAAAGGATACCAATCTGTGCGAAGGTAGATTTGAGCTACGGAGGCTTAAGACCAATTATCACATTGTCTCTGGATGCAAAAGCCTAGTTCTACCATCCACCAATACTACTTCAAGTAAGACTGCAACTTGCATTATGTAGGCTGTTGCCGAAAGGGCTAGCAATTAGGGTTTTCTTGGTTGGCGTGAACAACTCTAAATCTATGTCAAGCCCCCTTAAGGTAACAAATGGTTATGTTTCTAGGACTAGGATCTATCTAAGAGATGTGTGATAAATTGTTTCCTACGAAGAAACATATTGAGAAGTGGATTGATCAAAATGTGCACGTGTTTGCAGCTGAAGAGAACATGAGTGCTAAATTATCTAAGGAGTAGTGGTTGCAGGGATTTTTGTACATAGACAAAACTGACACATTCTTCTATTTCTTCCCTGACAAACTACATGAGTGGTTACCTAAATTGGCCAATAGTCAAGGAATGTGGAGGCTTGACAATCCTATAGTGTGGAATCCTAAACTGGTGTGACATATGGAAGCATCCAGAAAGAAATATCGCGTGGGTTGTGGATCACTAGATTGATCGCACACTGAGAATTTTTATGACTTATTTCACGACTGACAGAAATATCAGTGATAGCGAAGTGGAATGAAGGATCTTTAAAGGAGCACAAGGTAAGTACTTGAAATCATTAAAATCTGGGATTAAAATGTTTTTATGTGAAAAGAGGGTTTGGTAGTTACCTTGATGTTTGGGGCTACATAAAGTAGGAGATTCTTTAGAAGAAACAAAGGATCAAGCCCAAAATATAGTCTACTTGTTAAATTCACTTTGAGTGATGACGAAGGGACAATGTTAACTACGTTGCGAAGTGCAGTTTAGTTAATTATGTAGGGTATCTTGGGGATACCTCATCCATCAAATCCACCTCCACCTCCGCCTCCACCTCCTACTCTTACAACTTCACCACCTCCACCTCCATTTCCACCATTCAACATGGAAAACGCGATCAAGATGCCAATTTTAATGGAATAGGGAGTGAGGATCCCAAGCAGGTTTGGTTTGTGTAGGATTTGTATGGACAACACAGCAGATCATGGATGATACTATCAAGAAAGCAAAATTGGTTACAACTTTACAAGATTGCACCTTAACATGGTACATCAAGTACTGCACTGATTACCCCAACGCTTTGTTAGAAGAGACCTAGCAAGATTTGAATAAGGAGTTCAGTAAGCCTAAGTCAAAGGCTCAGTCAGTAATTGAGTTTAAGAAAATCCGACAAAAGGTAGATGAAACACCATGGGATTTCGATTAGAGGTTGAAATGCCTAATTAGGCAAGTCAATATGATCATCACAGATTCCCAGCATCACGACTGGTATATAGCATCGCTCATGCTGCACTTGAGGGTGCCTCTGTAAAAACAAAAGAGAGTAACACAAGAAGAAGCTTTGGAGATTGCGATGAGGTTGGATGGCTTGCCCATAAAAGATATGAATCTAGGAGTTCAAAAAATTCACTCATAACTCGAAATCTGCACTTGGAGCGACAAATTCTAAAGAAAGGAAATGAAGCTAAGCCAAAGCTGTGCGATGAGGTTTGGTGATTGAAGTGCAAGCTCCAGGGAGATGATAAGGAACATTGCTCATTTTATAAGAAATATTTTATAGGGGGAGGCCGTATTCCCCTAAAAATAGAGAATAAAATTGGGATGAGTGTGGGAGTTGCATTATCTGTCATTTATAGGAAAGCATGCCACTGATAATTTACATTTACTACAGAAGTTTGTATAGACCCCTCAATAGTTTTTTTGCTATTTATATAAATCGATAGGACATGACGAACCACATTATAGAAGTTATGAGCTGATGATGGATAGAACCCCTACATACCAAATGAAGGCAGAAAATCAGCCTCAGTATCATGGCGTGGGAGCAATGTGTGGAGGATTCCAAAGCCAACGACAAGGAAGAGGAGACAGACCTGGTCAAGGGTGTGGGTAGGTAATCTAATATAAGTGTGGCGAAGGAGGGCACTTCACGTGAAATTGTACAAATCATGCGCACTTTTCATGTGAGTATTGTCGACAGTTTCACGATGTGATAGAAGAATGTCTAGTGCTTATGGAAAAGATGCAAGAAAAGAAGGTGTAGCCTACGCAAAAATGTCAAATGATCAAGGTTGAGCCTCATGAAGAAGATCACATCGTAAATATAGTGATACAAAGTGGTATGATGACTCGTGCAAATAAGGTAAGTAGCTTGAGGATGATGGATGTGTGCTAAGGCTATTAAGAAGGAAGTAGACTTTCACCTTAATCACGCTAAAGAAACCTTCATGGAAGCAAAGAAGAACTTTGTTGAGTCCTCTACCTCAGGAATTCACGAGAAAATGCCAGAAACTAGTGCAACACAAGAGGTAGATATATTAGTACTAGCTAATTTTTGAAGACTTGTATGAAGTTACTGCACGATTAGAAATTAGTAGAAGGGTGGCATGATTTAATTGACAAGTTTGCAATTGAAGAGAAGACTCCTGCTGAGTAGTGCATTGTGAGGAAAATTAGTAAGTATAAGAAGCATACGGGGCGCGAGATGGGGTTGACTGTGCAGATAGGTGAATATGAAATGGAACAGGTAGTGTTGGACCTGGGATCTGATTTGAATGTCCTACTTAAGAAAACGTGGGAAAGGATGGGGAGACTTGTGCCGTAATGGTCTCATATTCAACTACACATGGCCAATCAAAAAAAAGTTATTCTGATGGGGTGCTTATATGGCATAATGATGGACATTGAAGGTGCAAGCACGTTGGCTGACTTTGAGGTCATTGAAATAGTGGATGACAGTAACCCGTACCCTGTGCTACTAGGAATTGATTGGGCTTTCTATATGGACATGGTAATCAACTTGAAGGAACGGAAGATGAAATTTGAAACGAAATTACTTAAGGTTGTAGTGCCACAGACCCTACAAAAGGAGCATGTTATACTAAACCTGTTCGAGGCTATGTAGAAAGCAACGATGATTTGGATCAAATATACAAGATAACGTCATGAGATGAAGATTGGGTCAATCCTACAACTAATGGACGGATTGTGTGGGACTAGGATAGCTCCTACACCTTAGATTCAGATGAAGAGCTTGAACACTGGGAGAATCGGTTGCATGATGTATCTATGCTTCGGTGCAATAGGATGACCAAATCACTGAGGTGTGCCTTGACTGAGGTAAGTAACCTTTAGCATTATGATTGTTTGGCTAATGTATGTTGGACACAGATTGTCATTACGAAAATATTTGAGGAGCAAACAGAACTATCAGAGGATCCAAGAGGAGCAGACAGAGCCACATATGTATATGTCATATACATATGCCAAAGAAGAGGAGCACACAGAATAGACGAAGGAAACAGATAAATGGAGCCATCAGAGAGCTTATATGCATGTGTTTAATAGCAAACAGAGCTATTAGAGCCATAATGGAAGCATACATAGTTATTGGGAGCCATTGAGAGCATAAATCATATATATATATATATATAATATATATATATAATGTATTAGTCTCTGCCCACAATAGTGTTAAGCCTATATATATGGGCTTTCTCTCTGCCGATATTGTTAAGGCTCGTGCATACATGGGTTTTGTAGGCCCTATAATGTAAATGTATATATATATATATAATATATATATATAATATATATATATTATATATATATATATAATATATATATTATATAATATATATATATATAATATATAAAATATATAAATATATATATCCATTTACATTATCTGGCCTATAAAACCCATGTATGCATGCCTTAACAATATCGGCAGAGAGAAAGCCCATATATATAGGCTTAACACTATCTGTGGGCAAACTATGCATCTTTGGCACATTACACTATTGAGAGCAACAATATGCCTCAAACTTATGTATTTGCCCATCGGCAGCAAAAAACCATGCATATATGTGTTTAGCACTATTGCAAGCACAAACGGAGGCCAAGGCATATACATAGGCAAACACACTATCGGAGGTAGAAAGCAGACCTGAATTGTTTATGAATGGGAGCGTTCAATTGTATTGGGTCCAACACCTCATACTGCATCCGCACTTCGAGAACGGCGTTACAATATGTCTAGTGGATCATTGTGATCACCGATAGTGATTATCGCATCGTCATTTCATAACGGAGTGGTGGATCAGTCATTGGCCATCGGTGATGCCATGGTCTTAATGTATAAAGGACCTCAGGAAGTCTAAAGTGCCGATTGCGATTTCACTATGGACTCGATATAGGAATAGGTGTGATTGTAATATTTCCTCAAGTCTGCCTTTTAGTCTGTTTGATTGTTTTTCTCATATTCTTTGTGTAATGGAATGTTTGGCTTACACTGGGTGTTTTAAGCCAAAAGGCTTACGATGGCTGTTCCGATGGTTTAGAAGGCTTAATGCCAGTTGAAAGTGGTGAATCATGGCAACTATGATTGCGAAAAGGACAAAACATCTTCATTTAACTGAAAAAACTCTGTGTATTCCCACAATCATTGCCTAAAGGAGCACTCTTAAGGTAAACTAGGAAGATGTGTTCTTCGTGGATCGTTTGGACCTATATAATGAATCTATGTGTTGCTAGAAAGTTAGTAAACTTGCATAGCATAGAGGAAGCCGCAGTGACTGAGGAGGAAGCCTAAGAGGCGGTGTAAGAAGAAACGAATGGACAGAGGTATGGGAATGAATAAAACAGTAAAAATAGAGAACTGTAGATGTTGTTGTTGTGGTGAAAAACTAGAGTGTGAGGTAGCAGAAGCAGCAGAGGTAGTAGAGACAGGAAAAGAAGTAGAGGCAGTAGAGGTAGCAAAAGCAGTAGAGGTAGTAGAGCTAGGAGAGTAGGACTAAAGGAGAACATCAGTTGAACAAAGATTAGCAGCGTACCAGTTTATACCAAAGTTGGGTTGGAGCCCAAGAGGTTGGAGCCTCAGAACTGAACAGGACTGAAGTCCTTAGGGGTAGGTTCTCCTAAGTGTAGAAACACTGCTAAACAGAGTTGGGGCTTTGGAGGTTGGAGCCTCACTAAAGTACAAGTTGGATCTTGGAAACTAATCACAATAAGATATATACTTATATTGTATTTATTTCATTTCATTGTGTTGTGTTAAATAAAATCATTAACTCCAACTGTTGATTTCTATGTATATATAATATTATATATATATATATATATATATGCTTTTGGTAATAACTAGAAAAATTATGAAGCCTCAGGAAGACCTCCTCTATTCAATGGCACTAACTTTGGTTTCTGGAAAAAGAGGATGACCTACTACTTAATGTCCCTTGGACCTGAAGTCTGGCATTTTTTTCAAAATGAGTATCATATTCCTACCACTCTTCCAATGGATCAAGATGAGAGGAAAGCCTACATTGCAAATGTAAAGGCCTTAAACTACATCACTAGCGGAATCACTGCTTCCGAGTTCACAAAAGTCATGAACTATGACCCTGCCAAAGAAATGTGTGATAAGGTAGTTGGCTTATACGATGGAGACTCAAAAGTCAAGAAGGCAAAGCATCAAACTCACAGAAGACAATTTGAAAGCTTGAGGATGGAAGATGAAGAAGATATAGCAGCATACCTCCTCCGAGTAGTTGAAGTGGTCAACTCCCTTAAAGGATTGGACAAAAAAATGGAAGAAATTACCATTGTCCAAAAAGTATTAAGATCTCTTCCAGATAGATTTGACTCCAAAATAAGCGCCATAGAAGAAGAAAAGGATCTAGATACCCTCAAGATGGATGAACCCCATGGAATCCTCACTGCCCATGAGATGAGGAAAGGTGACCCAAGCTCCAAAGATGTAGTATTCAAGGCATCAAAGTTAAAGAAGGGGAAAGAAAAGAATGACCATAGTGATGAATCCGATGTGGAATCCGAATTGGCTCAATTTGTATGAAAGCTGAAGAAAGGATCTAAGCTTAAAGGAAAGTACGCTATTATATGTTTTAAGTGTGGAAAAAAGGTCATTATGCAGCAAAATGTCCTCATAAACATGATAGTGATGATGAATGAAAGTCTAAAAGAATGGGACACAAAAAGAAAGGGTTCAATAATAAGAACTTCTTCTCTAAGCAAGATGAGTCTAATGAGGATGAGTTTATGGTCATAAAAAAGAAATTAGGTGAGGAAAGTTACCATGATGAAAGCCAAGAAACATTATTCATGGCATTCACAAATGATGATGACTCAGGGATAGAAGGAAATCTAGATGAACTGTTAATTAGTGCCATTGAAGAAAATGAGAAACTACAGAATAAAATCATTTCTCTCAAAGTGGAAAATTAAGAAAAAAGAAGGAGAGAAGATCTCTTGGAATTAAAGCTAAAAGAAAAAGAAGAGACTTGTGAAGAATGTGAGGCCGAAATAGTGTCTCTGAGAAAGGAGTTGGAGCAAATTAAAAAGGGCTGGAAAAGCTCTCGAATACTTGAGACTATTCTATAAATTCAACGACCCCAACATGAAAAGTATAGAATAGGTTTCAAAGGAGAATCCTCAAACACTAAGAATAGTACAAAAATCTATGCCCATGCACTTTCCTACAATCCAAAAGAAGAAAAAGTATGTTATCAAAAGCCCATTCCTAATCCAAAGAATGAAGAGAGAATTATTCCAAAGAAGAATGTGGAGTCGAATCATGGACACTATAGCAAATACAAACCTGTACTCCACCAAGGGCCCATCTCAAATCCAAAGAATGATGGAGGAGTAATTCCCAGGAAGGAAATCGACTCAAACCGTGGCTGCTTCAACAGGTACAAAACCATATTTCTTGGACATTGTTTTCATTGTAACAACTTCGGTCATCAAGCTAGACATTGCATGGCTCGTAGAAGTGAAATCCTAAAGCTAAAGGACTAAATAGTCAATTCAAATGCCCCCAAGAGGTAGGGACAAATCAAAACCTTCAATTTGTTTGATACCTTGACCAAATTTGATCTGATTTTCTCTTTCTGCTACAATAATGGACACTATGAACAAGACTGCCCACCCAAAGGAAGAAATATGAGTAGTAAGAACTCCAGCATGGATAAATGTGGTCTGGCTCTATATGCTCAAAATAATGGAAACCATTGGTTTATGGATAGTGGGTGCTCTAGACACATGACAGGAGACAAAAGGAATTTTATCTCACTGAGCAAAAGGGAAGGAAATTTGTCCTTTGGCAATGGATCTGGAAAAATTGCAGGAAACTGAACTATTACTTTGATCAATGGAAAAGAAAAAGCTCAAAAATGCTATGCTACTTGACGGACTCAAACACAACCTCCTGAGTGTCAGCCAAAACGGTGATCAAGGACACAAGGTTATCTTCAGCACCAAAGACTGTGAAATAAGGAACTTTGCATCAGGGGAACTTGTGGTAAAAGAGGTGAGAATGCCAGAAAACATTTACATTCTAAACAAGATTCAAGAAAATAAATGCTACCTGAGTGAGACAGATGAAATTTGGTTGTGGCACAAGCGACTTGGACATACAAGCTTCGAAAAATTGATCAATATTAGCAAGATCAAAGTTGTACGAAACATCCCAAGGTTTTTCAAACCAAATCAAGGAGTATGTGGTTTATGTCAACATGGAAAGAAAACCAGAACCAGCCACAAGACGAAGGAGCTCTCTACATCGAAGCCCTTGGAGATCATTCATGCTGATGTGTGTGGACCAACTAGAAATCAAGCACTCCAAGGAGAAAGGTACTTTGTGTTATTTGTTGATGACTATACTAGAATGATGTGGATATATTTTATAAAGTATAAATCTAAAACTTTTGAGTGTTTAAGAACCTAAAATCCCTTGTAGAAAATGAAAAAGTTTCAAAAATTAAGTTCCTCATAACAGACAGAGGGGGAGAATTCACATCAAATGAGTTTAGTGAGTTCTGTAATATTTATGGAATTAAAAGGGAACTCTCTGTTGCCAGAACACCTCAACAAAATGGGGTAGTTGAAAGAAGAAACCAAATAGTCCAAGAAATGGCAAGAACAATGTTATTAGTAGTAGACTTGTAGCCTAAATTCTGGAGAGAAGCAGTAGGGACAACTGTCTATTCATTGAATCGAACTCAATTAAGACCAAATTGTGAAAAAACTTCTTACAAGTTACGGAAAGGAAGAACTGCTTCAGTGAAGTACTTAAAGATCTTTGGAAGCAAGTGCTTCATAAAAATAAATGATGGCTCACCAGGAAAGTTTGATTCTCACGTTGATGAAGGGATATTTCTTTGATATTCTACACGGAGCAAGGCTTACAAGTGCTACAATTATTGACTGAAGAAGATAGTGGAAGGAATTAATGTAAAGGTTGATGAAGATCTTCCAGCAAAGGAAACTAAAGAACATGAAGATTATTTCCTCATTGAAGAAGAAGAACCTAAAGAAGAAGAAATAGGTGACAAAGAAGAAGAAGAGGAGATAGAACCACCTCATACCCCTTCAAAGATGAAGTATGTCCAAAGAGATCATCCAAAAGAGCAGATTTTTGGTGACAAAGATGAAGGTGTGCAGACTCGAAGTGTAGGTTTTAACCCTGTACAGAAATTAACTGCATACGAATTCTAAATCACATGAAAAATAAAAATGCGAGAGCATAACACATAAAAAACATATACACAAAGATTTCCCACTGGATCCCAAAACCGGGACTATCAGCTTTTCATTATGTTCCTTTCAATGTTACAATACATATTTATACATGCCGAAGCATCCAATATCATGGACCAAAAACCATCACATCCAAAACCATGGACCAAAAACCATCGCATCCAAAAAACATGTGCAAAAATCATGCACAAAACCATAGGTGGGTCCGCCCAACCTAACATAGAGTCCAAAACCAAAATTTTCTGGGGCGCTGCCCCGGACCCCATAAAGTGGGGTTACGGGTACCCCTCAAACCCCTATTAACTATGTGGAAAGAATATAACACAACCCAACAATCTCCCACTTGTTGTTTTCTTTCCACAGGGGGCCACAGGAGAGCTTAGTCATTTTTCCAGCCCTGAAATGCCCATTGTTTCTCTACACCAAGAGAACTTCTCAGAGCTCACAGATTTTGTCAATGCATCTGCAGTATTCTTCAAAGTGTCCACCTTTACCAGCAACACCTTTTTGTCTTCTATCATATCCCTCACAAAGTGATACTGAACATCAATGTGCTTTGTCTTTGAATGATAAGCAGGGTTCTTTGCCAAAAATTTCACTTTGGCTGTCACAGTCTATCCTTATAGCCCTGTACTAACCCCATACTTGAACACAATCTCTGCAACCAAACTGCTTCCTTGCTTGCATGAGTGGCTGCCATGTATTCTGCCTCTGTAGTTGATAGTGCCACTACAGATTGTTTCTTACTCATCCAACTGACTGCACCTCCAAATAGGTTAAACACATACCCACTTGTAGATCTTCTCTGATCCTGATCTCCAGCCCAGTTAGCATCAACAAAGCGACGAATATCCAACACTTTGTCCAATCCAGGTCTTCCTTGGTAGCATAAACCATAATCACTAGTGCCACGCAAATACCTGAAAACCCGCTTCACTGCTGTCCAGTGCTCCTTCCTTGGTTTTGACATAAACCTGCTCAATATTCCCACTTCATGTGCAATGTCTGGTCTAGTACAGACCATGGCATACATCAAGCTACCAACTGCACTTTCATATGGAACACGGGACATGTCCTCTTCCTCTTCTTGTGTCTTGGGACACTATTCAGCAGATAACCTCACACCTGCAGGAATAGGAACCTTCACCGGTTTACTATCCTGCATATTAAACCTCTGCAATATTGTCTCGACATACTTCCTCTGGTTTAACCAGAGCTTCCTCTTTGCCCGATCTCTTTTAATTTCCATGCCCAAAATATAGTTTGCAGCACCGAGATCTTTCATGTGGAATTTGGAGGACAATTGGGTCTTCAAATCCTGGATAATTTCTTTGTCATTTCCAACCAGCAACATATCATCCACATACAAGACCAGGTAAATAACACGCTCACCAATTAATTTAAAATACACAAAGTGATCTGCTTTGCTTCTGGTGAAGCCAAGTCCCCGTATAAATGTATCAAATTTCTGATACACATCCTTGGTGACTGTTTTAACCCATACAGAGACTTCTTTAACTTGCATACCAGTTCTTTCTTACCCTTCACCGCAAAGCCCTCAGGTTGCTTCATGTAGATTTCCTCTTCCAAATCCCCGTGAAGAAATGCTGTCTTCACATCCATCTGTTCTACCTCAAAATCAAAAGCAGCAACAACAGATAAAAGTAATCTAATAGAAGTTACCTTGGCAACAGGAGAAAAAATATCACCAAAATCAATTCCCGGCACCTGGGAATAACCTTTTGCTACCAACCGAGCTTTGTATTTCTCCACCTTCCCTTCTGCATTTGTCTTCTTCTTGAACACCCATTTGCTGCCATGGGTTTCCTTCCAGCCGGCAACTCCACCAGATCCCAAGCCTCATTTTTGTGCAAAGATGCCATTTCATCAACCATGGCCTCTTTCCAGAGTTTTCCATTCTCTGAATCAACTGCTTCCTTCACAGTTCTGGATCATCATCAGTAACAGACAAAGCAAAGTTTGAACAGAAAGCAGATGGACTATACCTTTCTGGCTGCCTTCTTTCTCGAGCTGATCTTCTCACAGCCAGAGTTTGTGGCTCTTCATCTTCTGATTCCTCCTCTGCTACAGAGTCTGATTCTTCCTCCTTTAGTTCAAACTCTATCTTCACAGGTTCCTGTGGTTGGACTTCATGTTTAATAACATCTTTCACCTCTCTGAACACCACATCTCAACTGTACACAACCTTCCTTGTTACTGGGTTCCAAAGCTTATACCCTTTAAACCATCCTTATACCCAATAAAGATGCACTTTTCAGATTTACTATCCAACTTGGTTCGTTTCCCCTTTGGAACATGTACATATGCATCACATCCAAATACCCTCAGATGTGAAAGAGAGGGTTTCTTACCAGTCCATACTTCTTGTGGAGTCCTATCCTCCAACGCTGATGAAGGTGACCTGTTGACCAAGTAACATGCAGTATCCACCGCCTCTGCCCAGAATTCCTGTCCTAACCCGGCACCACTGAGCATGCTTCTTGCCCTTTCCATCAACTTTTTGTTCATTCTTTCTGCGACTCCATTTTGCTGAGGTGTATATGGAATAGTCTTCTGCCGTGCTATACCACACTTCTTACAGAATTCTTCAAATTCCTTGCTGCAAAATTCTCCACCATTATATCTGTCCTCAGCACCTTTATCTTCTTCTCTGTCTGATTTTCCACCAGAGCCTTAAATTCTTTAAACTTGTCAAAGACTTCAGATTTCTTCTTAAGGATATATATCCATGTATTCCTTGAGAAGTCATCTATAAATGATACATAGTACACAAACTTACCCAGTGATGGAACTTTTACAGGTCCAAACACATCACTGTGCACAAG
>APFE030662364.1:87979-196425 GCA_000404065.3 Pinus taeda
TCCTCGTACAGACAAGGCATCACCATTCTGGTTGTCCATATTTTTCCGTCTCATCTCCTCCGTTAGCAAGGCTGAGACGATTTCATCAAACTGCAAAGCAGTTGCATTGCTACCTATTGCAATAACCAGACTATCCCACGAATCTGGTAGAGAACAAAACAAACTAATTCACTTATCTTCATCTGAAATTTTAATATCAACAGATGATAACTGACTTACCACAATATTAAATGCATTCAGATGCTCTGTCACTGAGTCTCCATCTTTCATCCTCAGGTTATACAACGTTTTCCTCAGGAACAGTTTATTCACCTGAGACTTAGACTGGTACAAAGTCCCTAACTTGTCCCACAAAGCCTTCGCCGTAGCTTCTCCTGATACATTCAAAAATACTGAATCTGAGACACACAATCGTATTGTGCTCTTTTCCTTCCGATCAAACTTCTTTCATTCTTCATCAGTCACTCCCATTGGTTTAGTACCCGGATCTACCGTGATCCACTGATCTTTATCCACCAATAGATCCTCCATCTTGAGTTTCCACAACTCAAAACTCTGACCATTGAACTTCTCAATCTCTATCTTTCCACTACTCGCCATCTTCTTTCAGCACCAGAATTGATCTTGCAGATCCCCCACTGAACAAGGTCTACCATAGGCCCGAGAAAAACCCCTCAGCAACAAAGGTGTCCCCTTGAAGCCAAAACAGCTCTCATACCAAATTTAGGTTTTAACCCTGTACAGAAATTACCTGCATATGAATTCTAAATCACATGAAAAATAAAAATGCAAGAGCATAACACATAAAAAACATATACATAGAGATTTCACACTTGATCCCAAAACCGGGACTACCAGCTGTTCGTTATGTTCCTTTCAATGTTACAATACATATTTATACATGCCAAAGCATCCAATATCATGGACCGAAAACCATCGCGTCCAAAACCATGGACCGAAAACCATCACTTCCAAAAAACATGTGTGAAAATCATGCACAAAACCATAGGTGGGTCCGCCCAACCTAACATAGAGTCCAAAACCAAAATTTTCCGAGGTGCTGCCTCGGACCCCATAAAGTGGGGTTACGAGTACCCCTCAAACCCCCTGTTAACTATGTGGAAAAAATATAACACAACCCAACACGAAGAAGGATAAAAATTACACCCAAGAGAAAAGTCATTGCCCTTCTATCTATGATAGAACCAGAAACATTTGCAAAAGCAAGTAAGGATCCTCATTGGGTAAAAGCCATGGAAGAATAAATGTCCCAAATTGAGAAGAATAATACATGGGAGATGTTACCTTGTCCAAAGGACAAAAACATAATTGGAACCAAATGGGTGTTTAAAAATAAAATGAATGAGGAAGGACAGGTTATCAGAAACAATGCAAGGCTTGTTTGCAAAGGCTATTCACAAATTGAAGGAATTGATTTTGAAGAGACATTTGCACCAATAGCCCATATGGAAGCTATCAGGATGTTCTTGGCATTTGCTTGCCCAAAAGGATTCAAAATCTTTCAAATGGATGTGAAATTAGCATTTCTAAATGGAGAACTCAAGGAAGAAGTCTACATGGAGTAGCCAAAAGGTTTTGATCTAATAGATGGAAAGAACTTAGTCTGTAAGTTGAAAAAGGCCTTATAGGGTTGAAACAAGCTCCTAGAGCTTGGTATGCAAGATTGGATCACTATCTACAACTACAAGGCTTCAAAAAGGGAGTGGCTGGAAGTAATCTATACATAAAGATGGATGAAGGTAAGCTATTAGTTACTCTTGTTTATGTCGATGATCTAATCTTTGCTAGAAATAATGATGAAATGAGCTATGAATTTTCTCAAAGCATGTCAAAAGAGTTTGAGATTTCAATGATAGGAGAGCTATCTCACTTCCTTGAAAATTGAGCAAAGATGATGACTCCCCTCCAGTAGATGCAACTCATTACCGATCAATAATTGGAGCCCTTCGATACTTTTTAGCTTCAAGACCAGATATAATGCGGGCAGTAGGAATGGTGGGAAGATTTCAAACTGTTCCCAAACAATCGCATTTATTAGCAATAAAAATAATTCTCAGATATCTTAAAGGAACTCCTGATTTCAGTCTTTGGTACCCAAAGAGCTCAACACTGACTGTTACTGCATACACCGATGCTAATTGGGCTGGAAGTATAGATGATCGGCAAAGTACTAGTGGAAATTAGTTCCTCCTAGGAGACTGTTTAGTATCTTGGCTCAGCAAACAACAATCATCCATATCATTATCCATAGATGAAGCTGAGTATATTGCTGCAGCAAACTGTTGTACTCAAATACTATGGATGAAGAAGCTCTAAAAGATGTCGACATATGTACAGATCAACCAATTACTGTCTATTGTGACAACATTAGTGGTATCAGTCTCAACAAAAATTGAGTGATGCACTCAAGAACCAAACACATACAAATCAAGTATCATTTCCTCTGTGAGAAAGTAGTTGAACAAAACATCATCCTAGAATATATCAGTATTAAGGATCAGATAGCTTATATTTTCACAAAACCTCTTCCTAGAGAAGCATTCGAACATCTACGTCAAAAGATGGAGGTTATTTCTTTATCATCAGTCAAGTTAATTCATAAATATGTAGCAGGATAGGGGGAGCAGTTTGATAGGGGGAGTCCATATGCATTCCTTTGCCATTGATGTCAAAGGGGGAGAGCAGAAGAATATTGCCATCAATAACAAAGGGGGAGATCATTGGACACAGATTGTCATTGTGGCATTATTTGAGGAGCAAATAGAGCTATCAAAGGAGCCAAGAGGAGCAGACAGAGCCACATATGTATGTCATATACATATGCTAAAGAAGAGAAGCACACAGAGCAGATGAAGGAAATAGAGAAACAGAGCCATCGGAGCCACAAAGGGAGCAGACAGAGTTATCAAGAGCCATCGGGAGCAAAACCCATATATATATATGTGTGTGTGTGTGTGTGTGTGTGTGTGTGTGTGTGTGTGTCTATATCTAAATATATCGATTTACATTATCAGGCCTGTAAAACCCATGTATGCATGCCTTAACACTATTGACAGAAAGATAACCCATATATATAGGCTTAACACTATCGGCAGGCAAACTATGCATCTATGGCACATTACACTATCGACAGCGGCGATGTGCCTCAAACTTATGTATTTACCCATCGGAAGCAAAAAACCACGCATATATGTGTTTAACACTATCGTAGGTGCAAACGGAGGCCAAGGCATGTACATAGGCAAATACACTATCGGAGGTGAAAAGCGGACCTGAATATTTTATGAATGGGATCGTTGAGTCGTATCAGGTCTGGCACCTCATATTACATCGACACTTTGGGAGTAGCATTACAATATGTCTAGTGGACCATTGCGATCACCGATAATGATTATCGCATCAGCATTTTGGAGTGGAGTGGTGGATCAGCTGTTAGCCATCGGCGATGGCATGGTCTTGATGTATAAAGGACCTCCAGAAGTATAAAGTGCCAATTACGATTTCACTATGGACTCGAGATAGGAATAGGTGCGATTGTAATATTTCCTCAACTCCGCCTTTTAGTCTATTTGACTATTTTTCTCATATTCTCTGTGTAATGGAATTTTTGGCTTGCGCAGGGTGTTTTAAGCCGAAAGGCTTACAATGGTTGTTCTGATGGTTTAGAAGGCTGAACATCAGTTGAAAGGGGTGAATCATGGTGATTATGATTGTAACCAGGACAAAACATCTTTGTTTAACTAAAAGAACTTTGTGTATTCCTGCAATCATTCCCTAAAGGAGCATTGTTAAGGTAAACCGGGAAGATATGTTCTTTGTGGACCGTTTGGACCTGTATAATGAATCTACGTGTACCCCAAAAGTCAATAAACTTGCATAGCATAGAGGAAGCTACAATGACGTAGGAGGAAGCCTAAGAGGCAGTGTAAGTGGAAAAAAATGGACAGAGGTATGGGAATGAATAAAACAATAAAAACTGAGAACTGTAGTTTTTGTTGTTGTGGTGAAGAACCAGAGTGTGACGTAGCAGAAGCAACAGAGGTAGTTGAATGAGACATCTTAAGGGAGACTTTTCTATTAACTTTCAGCTTTGAGGATGGGTTTGAGAGCATTGATAAAGCACTCCAAGAGATAAGAGTTGCTATATTCAGAACGCTAAAGTAACTGGTCTGATGGACTCAACTAGATTGGAGTACATAGTTGTGCCATGCGCTGGAGTGTTATAATGTGACTGCTGAAGAAGAAGAAGATCCACGAAATATTACCATTCTAGAGATAGAAGGACAATGTGAAGTTGAAGGAACAAATGTAGTGAACCCAAATATAGTAGAACCTTTGAAAACTTGGCAAGTAAACATTAGGTTTGAAGTAGAACCTAAGTTCGCAAAGATAGGAAACTACTAGGATGAAGATACAGTTGATAAGGTAGCTGAGCAGCTACACGAGTACCAAGATTTATTCCCAATGAAGTTGTCATATTTGAACGGAATCATCAGAGAATTAGGTATTATGAATATTAATTTAAAGCCAAATGTGAGGCCTATTAAGTACAGGCCTTATCCAATAAATCCAAAATATAGAGAGAAGGGGCACCAAGAACTGGATAAGATGCTGGATGCCGATATTATTGAACCAGGAGAGGAATATGATTGAGTAAGCCCAATGGTGGTCCAAGAAAAGGACCAGAAAGGAGAAATTGATATATGCGTGGATCTTAGAAAGCTTAATGATGCATGCATGCATGATCCGTTTCCAACACCATTTACTGATGAAGTGCTAGAAAATGTTGGCAGACAAGAGGCATATTTGTTTACTGATGGTTTTTCAGGATATCATCAAATAAAGATCCCGCGAGAAGATAGAAGAAAGAAAACATTCATGACGTAGTGGTGTTGCTTTCAATATAAATTCATGCAATTTTGATTGAAGAACGTGCCTATAATCTTTTCCTGAGTAGTGATCGTGGCGTTCAAAGAATCTATTCATAAATTCCTGGAGGTGTATTTTTATGATTGGATTGTGTTTGGGTTAGTGAAATTCCATCTTGAGAGTTTGTGCCTTATCCTGGATACATGTTGAAGGTATTATATCACGCTAAACTTGAAGATGCGCATATTATATGTGCCCTTTGGGATTTTTATTAGACATGTTGTATGTAAGCAGGGATTGATGGTGGACCCTCCAAAGATCATTGTAATTGTGAATTTGGAAGCTCCTAGGAATGTGAAACAATTGCACGTGACATTGGGGCACACTGGGTATTACGACAAGTTTATCAAGGCATATGCTTAGATAACTATGCCGATGGAGAAACTGTTGAAGAAAGATGCGATGTTTTGCTGGGAGGAATACTGTTAGTGTAGTTTGGATGTCTTGAAGGAAAAGATGATAACTACACCTATTTTGGTATGTTCTAACTGGAAGAAGGAATTCCATGTGCATGTAGATGCTTCTTGTATTGCACTAGGAGCTGTATTAACATAGGCATGAGAAGGAGAGATTGATCATGTGATAGCTTTCATGAGCATAAAGTTATCCAAAGCTAAGAAGAATTACTCCACTACAGAGCGGAAAGGGCTGGCAATGGTCTACGCGTTGCAAACGTGTAAGCATTATTTTATGGGTGGATACTTTAAAATATATACAGATCACTCCACGCTAAAATACCTAGTCAATAAGCTTGTGTTGGGTGGGAAGATATGCTGATGGTTACTGTTGTTTCAGGAATATAACTTTGAAGTGATTGTGAAGCTTGGAAGGTTAAGTGCAGGACCAAGCCATCTATTAAGGATTGAAACTAGTGAAGAACCAAAGAGTTTCGAGGAAGGATTGTTGGATGCACAGTTCTTTGTGGTGCACGTCGTGGATGACCATTTGGTAGATATCATTCAGTTTTTAAAAATAGGAATAGCACTAGAAGGTTATTCTACTCAGCCAAAGAAGGAGTTAGTAGTTCGCGCTGTGGATTTTTAAGTGATTGCGGGTCATTTGTATAAGATGTGAACAAATGAGATACTGTAAAGCTATGTTCTAGAGTTTGAACGTGTTTGTATCCTTGCTAACACACATGGAGGAGTGGCAGGAGGTCACTATGTAGGAAAAGTGACCGCGCATAAGATTTTGTGCGTTGGGTTATGGTGGCTGACATTACACATGAATTCTAAGGCATACTGCAAGTGTGTGATGCTTGCCAAAGGATGGGGAAGCCTTCGCGAAGGGATTAATTTCCTTCAAATCCTCAGGTATCATTGTAGGTATTTGATAAATGGGCCATTGACTTCATAGGTCCTGTTAGCTCCCTATACCAATAGGTTTCATTTTTCATGATTGACTGGGGAAGTGCCAAATATGTTCATCCTTTTTATGCTACAAGGGTTCCATATGTTGATGAATTTTCACTGTGTATAAGGGGATAAATCTTGCTACAATTGATGATTAGCGAGATAGCTTAATCCTGGCTAGATCATGTTTGAATTGTACTTGTCTTAGAATATAGAATAAATGTCTGCACAAATAGTTTAAGCTTGGCAGGCCAGTAGTTATGGAGAGAAGCAAAGGGTCTCAACAGCTTAATTTGAGCCCTGGAAGAAATAAGGGTAGACTTAGATAGGAGGGCAGCTAAAAGAAAAAAGAAGAATCGGGGTTTGCCAGTTCAAGTGCACCCAATGAGAATGAAGAAAAAATTCTAGGTATACTAGGTTGGGTAGGCAGTTATGAGGGTACAAAGGCATGGTTTGTGAGCAATTGGCTCCTTGGAAACAAGTGGTCATCTCATAAAATCATAAGGTACCATGGCAAGGTGGCTATAAATCAAATGGAGCATGACTAATTCCCCTCCCGATTTTCCCAAGAAACACTTACTAACATTCCCCCCAAAGGGCAATGAGATCTGCTCATTACCTTTAGCCCACTTCATTCCATGACAAAACTAAGTGAAAAGATGTTTTACCTAGGCAAAAAAAGCCACATTTCTTGTGTAAAAAGTCTTTATTCTATCTTACCAAAGTTTCCCAAACTTCACCATTTGTCATTCTCCTCTTTCCCCTTGGCCTAAGTTTGCACTCTATAAAACTTAGCTTAAGCCATACAAACGCATCCCTCACAATCATATTAACCTACTAACCTTATTATATAACTCCTATGAATAGCTGCCCCCCCCCTTAATATATAGATACATGGAACAAAACCCCAAAAAAATAAATACCCCACCCTTGGCTAACTATAGACATATTTTAATTTTTTTTTAGGGACTTATTGGCCCACCAGGGGCCAATAACAACCCTCCACGTGCCCATTGGGACTTATTTGGCCCCTGACTAAAATAAATAGCCAAAAACCCACATTTTTTCCCAAAACACCCACTTTTCCAAAGTCTGCAAATACACAGAAAAAATTACAAATCATAAAAATTAACGTGGGTCTGCCACTGTTAAAAGACTGCCAACTCTATCACCCACCAACCGTCTGATCACCGCTCTCAGATCCGACAGTAGTTGGCAATTTCAGAAGCCCCAACTTGCCGAACAATAGCGTCTGGGGGATGGGCAATATTTTCGCCGTACTAAGGACACATGTCAAGCGCCCGGTGTGTTCGGAGCCCCCTCCCCAAAAACCACTTTCCCCCAAAATCAGTGCGATATTATCGCTTACCACCTACCCCCTCCCTATCGACGTCATGCTCACATCACCTGATGATGTCACCTGCCATGTCACCCACTACATCATATGCCACGTCACCTGCCATGTCAGGTTCGTACCCACTAAACGACAAAAATGAGGTCATGCTGACGTCATCCCAAAAAAGGGCCCCTAACCCGCCAAAGTCAAATTTTTGGGTAAAAAGGGTAAAAGTATTGTTTTTAACCATTCTATGCTTATTTCCTGTACACACCTGTACATGCAAATTACGTCGAAAACATCATTTTCGACCATTCAAAACTGCCAACCAACAAGCACATTGCATAGCTTGGCCCCTCAACCCACCTAGTCGCTTGCAAGTCGCCCATTTCACCGATAAAACAGGTATTTACCAACAATTCACTCTCGAGCCTTTTTTCCATTAGTTTCTATGTAAAATTAGCACCAGCACCCATAATTTAAAGGAAAAAACACTGTGTTGCTGCCCAAAAATCCCCCATAAGCCTTTGAGCTGCCAAATTCACTATAAATCCACACAGTCATCTAAAATTGAGCTCATTCAGCCCTGTAAACTCTCCAAAGAACCTCCCAGGCCGTCCTTGCCCACAATTGAAGTCCACTGTGCCAAAAAATCCCATAGCTCCTGCTTCTCTAGCTGGCATCACTCCACATAACCGAATTCAGGCCAACAAACCAGTTCTAATGGTGAAAATCCCGAAGAAATCCTTAAAGCCATCGTCCTGCCCATTTTTACCTACACAGAGCCAAAGGTTCCAATTCTAAAAGCATTAGAGCTAAGCCATGGAAGGTCCAGTGGCCTTAAACATCAACCCCCTCAATGCACCCCACAAAGAGTTAGAACATTTGCCCTTGGCTAATAAAGATTACCTAACAGAAGACCTTGTAGGTTTCCAAAACCATCTTCAAGCAGTCTGTGAGCTCAGAAATAGTTACTTCAATCAAGATGATGTATGTGGTATTTGGGAATCAAACCTGTCTAGATACTACCTCCCCTCTGTGAACATATTCCCTGAGATCATCCACCTCTGTTGTGAGAACTATGAGCCAAAAAACATAGCAGTTAAAAGTCCATCTGGGACTACTCTTTTCTATATCACTCCTAACTCTATCAACTAGATGCTGAACTTTAAACCAACACACCTCCAGCTTCCTCTTACCATGAAGTACTTGCTGGATGAAGGTCCCAAAATCTCCAGCTCAGAGATAGCAAGGATTGCCAAAGTGTTCATGAGGGCAGATAGGCAGCCCAAGGAGCCACCTCCTTTTCACTATGCCTGCTTCACTGAAATGGGTAGATTAGTGGTTGATATGATATCTTTTGTGTTGGGGTTCAAGACAAGTGAGAAAATTGATGAAACCATATTGTTTATGATGTCTATTATTACCCCAGGGAAGCCCCCTGCTATCAAGTACAATTATGCCAAGTTTATTGCCAATAAGATGCATGACCAATTGTTGAGGCTAAACAAGGAGGGAATCTTCAAATATTCTTCTTATATCTATCATCTATTTTTATATTACCAACCAGATGTCTTCCAATTCCCCATTAGAAAATTGGACCACAAAGGGGAGAGGAGGTATGTTGTTTTCTGGACCCCCAATCTTTCATGATGTACGCAGCTCTCCCTACTCTTATTATGAGTTTGTTGATCTATTTGTGTACCCAGACTCTTTCCTCTTGATGAGAACTCCTCCTCCCAGGCTGACACATGATATGCAAAAAATACTACAGCTCTCCAAGAACTATAAAATAGGTGACTGGTACCTCTACTAGAATCACACTATTCTCAGGATATATGGCTGTGAGCTGTGCCCCTACAGGCTGCCCAGATATGTGCCAATGAGACTGTTTGCCTTGGAATATTTCAGGCAATTCATCAACTCAGATCTGAGTCACTTCCATAGCACAAAGAAAAGGCTTGATTGAAACTGAGAGACCAATTAGGCCCCTTTGTTATGAACAAGAAGAGGGATGGAAGGATGCTAATGAGCTATTGGGTCAAACACTTAGACTCAAGAGAAGCTTTTGGTGGGTACCCTATGACCCATATGGCTTCATCAATGCAAGAATGGTAAAATATAGGCTAGCACCCTATGAACACTGCAGCATCCCTAACATAGAAAAGTATGCCAAGCAAGATGAGTGGTTGGAGGGCACACTAGTTGAAGAGTTAACTGAGGAAGAAAAAATGGAACAAAACATGAAAGATTTGAAAAAAACTCTTGACTTGGAATATTTTGGGCAGGTGTCTTTCAAAAAGCCACAGCCAACTGGGGAGAGCATATCAACTGCCACAACTACACAACAGGTTGCCCAGGAAAGGACTACACCAGCAACAAGGACAACAAAGGGCAAGGAGTTGGTAGTTGCAGAACAAGAAATCATGGAAGAGCAGCCTACTACCTCAATGGAACACAGCCAAGGGAAAGCCCCTTCACTACAAACACAAGCACTAGAGGTACCAGCACTGCAGACTCCTCTTCCTAAGAGGAGAAGCAAGAAAAGGGACCAAGAAGAGACTGCACCAGCAAGTGGGTCAACAGGTTAGCAATAGGCCAAGAGGCAAAGGGTAGATCCTCCTGAAGAGGACACTGTGGAAGACATTACTGAAAGCCCAAGAGGAGGGAGGGCCATTAGCCAATAGACTTCTACTAGCTCTCACAGACAAGAAGGAGGGAGACAGCATGGAATGGAAGTCTCCTCCTCAAGGTCACAAGCAAAGAAACCATTAGACATCAAGCAGTCATTCAAAGAGATTAAGGCTCAAAACGAGTCATTAAGAATTCAGTTGTATGACCAGTTTCTTAAGATGACACCCTCCAAACAGCATAGACTAATGGTAGCCTATGACATCAAGGAGGAAAAAATAATTTTAAGTCATTTCAAGGCCAAAGTTCAGTAGCCACAGTCTGCAGCTGACTACATAAGGACCAATCTAGAGGTCCTTGCCAAGGACATTCACCCAATGGATCAAATTGAATTACATAAACAAACAAGTGAAATGGTCTATGCCACACTGGTAGACAAAGCAATGTTGGCCCACAAATTAAAAGAGTCATTGAGTAACACATCTTCTCAATTGGACTTAGAGAAGATCTCTACTCTAGCCAAAGACAACCTAATAAAGACTCTGGAGGAAATAATTGTTGAGTTGGGACATGATCCCAAGGATGCCAAGGGCACCAAAGCATTAATCAAAAAGAAGGAGGAAGATATTGCTGCCCTTAGAAAGAAATTGAAGCTACCTGTCACCATGCATCCCCGAACAACAGAGCTAGCACAAGAAAAGGTAGAAGAGGATGTCATGGATTTATTAATGAGAATGAACCAAAGGCTAATGTAGATAGAGCAAGAGTTGGAGAAATCATTGCAAACTAAGCAAGGAGAGTTGACCTCCCAGCCACCCCAAACAGCTCCAACAATTGTCTTTGCTCCCTCCACAGACACAGTAGCAATTCCTCCCACTGAGCCACCATCGACAACAGGTACAACAACCACAGATGCTACAGTCGCAACAATAACAGAGCCTGAGACCAGCATGAAAATGGAGGAAACGATGAAGGCAGTGAAAGAGCTAGAAGCTCAAATGTCAGAGCTCAAAGAGACAAAATAAAAACTAGCCAAGCTAGAAGCAAGCTACGCCAAATCAAAAATAACAGTAGCAGAGAAGACCAGAGAGGTGAAGGCCGTAGAGAACAAGGTGAAAACACTGGAAAAGGATCTTACCTTACATAAACCTCTGGCAGATATTAAAATAATTTTGTGGACTAATATTGGCCAGTCCATTACTGATCAATGGAGATCAATTCAGACAATGTACAAGCAAATTGAATTAATAGACAACGGACAAGAACAAATACAAAGTGCCTAGGCATCATTAGGAAATATGCCTGATCAGGCCTATGCACTCATCCATTTTTTGAACACCAATACCAAGGAAAAATTAGCAGCTTTAGAGATCAATGACAGGACAGGCACCATTTTGACAATAAAGAAGGTGCTAACAATGAGAACTCTTATACAGACTCTGGAAAGTAGGTGTCAAGAGATGCAGATGGATATTAATACCTTCACAGAGAAATTGACAAACTTGCAGCAAAGGGTCTACCCAGTTTAGTAACAAGCAATCAAAAATCGTTATCACATCAGCAGTATGCTCATCGGGTGAACATGTATGTGACAAATCAGACCACTGCATCATCCAGCAGCTCAGAAAACATAGGACCTCCTTCTAGACAGAGCTTGTATGACAAACTAGAGAACTTGTTTTTCTTAGAACATGAAATAAATCATCTGTTTGAAGTCAAGCCCAATTTTTATAGATATACTGAGGCTGATGAGATACTAGTAAAGATACAAAGACATCAGTTGCCCACAGAACATTGGTGGCAAAGTATGCTGGAAGTTTTGCCTAAGTAAATTCGGATCCTTTTTGCCTATGTACATCTGGTCAAGGGGTGAGACGGCAGATATAAATGAAGGAGCTCAAGCATGGATCAGGACACATTAAAGATGAATCCAGAGCGAGTAACAGATCAAGACAACACTTCCAGCCAAATTCTTGGGTGAAAAGTTTAAAATATCTTGTCAATAAAGCATCCAACACAACTACAATAACTCTTGCCTTCATTTCTGCCTTTATTTCTCTGACAAAGTAGTTGAAGGAAGTTATTTCTCCTTATCTTATCCTTAAGATATTTTGTAAACTCTTTTTGTATAAATACCCCCCAAAGAATGTATTCAGGGTTGGTGATTCTCCCATTTGAACTGTGTTGTAACTCAGATATTCATTAATACAAGGGGCATTGAAATGCATTGTTGTTGGACCTTCTGAATGTGGATGTGATGACTCTGGACTCTGCTATAGAATTCCTGTGTCTTTCTTTGGCTCAATAAGTTACTCTAACTGTGTTTTCGTGTTTACTATGTTTACAAATCTCATATATGTTTCATAATCTTAACAACAGGGAAAAAGAATAGCCCAGAACTTATTTAAATACACTCTGTGTTAAATTCCTGTTGTTATCTATGTTTTCTTCACAATTAGCTTGAATAGAAATTCTTAAATGCTTCTGTTTCTACTAAATTCCTTCATTTTGAACATTGTCAAGGAATTCTTCACTTCTCCTTGAAAGTATTCAAGCACCTTCCCTCTGCCACTAGGATAAAGGATTCTTGACTACCCTTTACCCCCTGGCCTACATCCCATCCATCACTGGCTTTAATATTATTCCAAACTGATTATCTTGCTCTGTAGTATTGCCTATCATCACAGAAACACCCTTAGCAGTCCACTTTCATAGACTCCATTGCCCAATGGAATTAACCCTATCAGACCTACATCCTACCTATGCTTAAAATCACCATCCAAACACATTTAAAGCAAAACTATGCACAACATAACTAGCATAAAACTTAGAATAAACAAAGTTAAAACATATATAGAGAGCCCTCTCTGGATGCAGTTTGGCTAGAAATTGCATCTAAAAGACTGGTTAGTGGTTACCTCAGCCGTATTCCATTTTCTCAAACAAGTTTTGGGGAAAAACCTGAGTGATAACAGGTCCAATACAACCATTAGGAAACAAGATAGGCACAGTGTATATCATTACTACAATTGATTATTTAACCAGATGGGTGGAAGCGCAACCACTAAAGGATTGTACAATTACAACTACTGCGAAGTTTTTTTTTTGAATATATATTCACACGGAATCCTAAGAACATTATGAGTGATAGGGATACACATTTCTTGAATGACATGATCAGCGTGATGCTTGAGGAATTCTAGGTATATCATCAGAAGTGTATGCCCTACCACCCGTAGGTGAATAGAACTGTGGAAGCATTTAGAAAAGTATTGGAGAATGCATTGATGAAGGTCTACAACATGCAATGGAACGACTAGGATATGCATGTTCCAGTAGTTCTATGGGCTTATAGAATGACCTGCAAGCAGTTGACAGGCCAAACACCATTTAGGCTTGTCTATGGGATTGAAGCAATGATTCCCATGGAGTATATTGTGCCAAGTTTAGTTACTACATATTTGATAGAGATGGCGGATCTCATGACCTTAGAGGAATGACTCATGTAGAACATGGAGTTAGAAGAGGACCACTTTTTTGTAGGATTTCACTAGAAAGTACAAAAGGAACACGAGAAATCATGGAAGATAGGCATATTAAGATACAAACTTTTAAGATAGATGAGTTTGTGTTTCTCTATGAGAACAAGTTCACAAAATTTCTAGGGAAATTTTAGATGCACTCATTGGGGCCATATGTTGTTAAGAATATCACAAATGGTGGCGTAGTATGGCTCACGAAGCTGAATGGGGAACCACTCCCTGGAAAAGTGAATGGGAATAGGCTGAAGCTGTACACAGGGGATCCTATCATTGTGCAATGACTACATGGTAGAAGGATAGTGTTAGTAATCTAGGTAGCTGTAATGGATTACAAGACTATAAACTATGTTTCCCAACAAGTAGAAAAACATAAAAAGGGGTATGTGCGATGGTAAACAGGCATGCTGCAAGTGGAGATGTATTGGATGAGCTGCACCATGGAGGATGGCACCACACATATGGGTCCAAAAGTATCCATTGGAGTTACTATTCATGATTTGATGGCCAAAATTCCTTTAATAGGAGCAAGCAGCACCAGTTATGGTGAAAATCATTGAAGATTTGCAGCCAAAGATGCATTTATGATCCAAAATTGGAGGGAATGGTCAGATTTGAATTCAAAAACTCCTATAAATTGGGAATTTTGGTCCACTGAAGAACACTTTTCATTCTGAGAATTGTGTATACAACCTATTCTTGTCATTATATGAATTGTAAGGTTTGGGATGACTTGATTTCTTGTCCAATATTCACAATGTTGCCTAAAATTAACAAGATGACTATTCTCGTGTAAATGACTGCCACAAATCCTGTTGAAGCTGTGAGTTTTGAAGCTGCCATCTCCGACACGGAGGGTCCTGAGATAACAAGTATGGAAGCTATGCACACTGTGCCTATGGCATTGAGGTCACTTAGACCAAGGCAATCAGCTGCTAAAGAGAAGTAGAAGAAACCTATGTCAGTGAGACATTCGTCGAGGAAGAACCTGGAGGGTTGACAGATGGAGAAGAAGGATAAGAATTTAGAGAAAGTTGTCAACCTAGAGGAACAAGAATTCCAAGTAGTGGAGGAATTGGATGTAGAGGAGGGTGAGGCTCTCGCATGGCTCCAAGAATATATCCCTCCATAGAAAGGGAAGGAAAAAGTTATGAAAAGCCCTTATTATGGGAAGTTTACAGTCTCAACAACCCTGTTTCTCAAACAGTTTGAATATGAAGGCACAATATTAGTGCACATTCCAGTGGTAAAGATGGAGGATTGGGATCTTGTAGACCATGAGGGATTCCTTCATTTTGCTACCAGCAAGTACATGAAAAAATTTATTACGAGGAGATGGGATTACGCAATTGGAAGCCATGTAGTGGGTGAGAGGTGTTGAACATGTAGGGTTATTGCACATGCTCTGTGTACCGCATTTTCACAGACCAATCATCAACATAGTGTGTGTGCACCAACTACTTAAGCTAGTGCATGATGGGTGACTCTGGCTGGGGGAACCCATCCCGATCACAGATATTCTCATTCATCAGATCACAAAGCTACCCTACAAAGGGGTGGACCCTGCCAAGGAGTTTGGAGGGAAAACTAGAGAAAAAGAGTCGGCATATAAGATGAAGGCAGAATATGGTCCCTTAAGAATTCGTGCGGATACTCTATCCACTCCATTCAGGACTAGGTGGTGTAGTTTGCCTCCCAAATACTTGCAGGAAAAATTATGAGTACATGTCGCGGATGAAGTTCCAGTGCTGGTAGTATCATTGGCTACCCAGTGCATGAAGGGAGTTCAATATAACTAGGCGATGTGTTTTTTCAAGGAGTTCCTTAAGAACTGTCACAAAGATCAGGAGGACAGTAAGTGTGGCTGCTAATATCAATCATCTTAGTCACATGGAGATTGCGGGAGGACATTCAGTTTCCTCCACAGGTGGAGGAGTTATTAGAAGTAGTGAAGTTCACTTCAGTATGGGAAATAATGGACCCAGAGAGGATCAAAGAATAAAAAAATTTCTAGATATTAATGGAGATGTATCTGAGGATAGTCATCAGCCAGCAACCAAGGTTGTCCCCAACCTTGTTTACGCAGTTAACGGCCTTCATGGAGTTCAAGGTTGAATTCAAAAAAGTATCAATCAACATGTGGAAGTACCCAAAGAATATATGGCACAAGTTTCAATACTTAGTATCCGAAAAGGATGTATAGGAGATCATGGGGACATGGCCAGTGGAGTGGCGCAAACCCATGGACCTTGGTACAGGTACCAGTAAGGGTGTCGAGAGCTCTGCTGCACAGTCAACCACTACACAGAAGTGTAAAGAGGCAACACATAAGGCAGTGCACATTCTGGTTGAGTAGAAGAAGAAAGAAGTTGTTGCTAAGGTAGCTAAGGAAAAAGAGTGCATTGCAAAGGAGCATGTTGAGGTGGAATGCACTGGTATAAAGGAAGTCGAAGAATTGACTTCCCAACATATAGATGAGCCAGAAATATCAAGGGAGGAAGGAGGTGGTGGAGAGGAGAAGAGAAATCCCTTCACATTGAAGAAGAACATAAAGGAGATAATTGTTGGGCCATGAAAGAAGCATAATCAGACAAGAAAATTCACATCAACCCGATGGTCCTCACAGAAGATCGGTGACAAGGTCAGAGACACAACAACAGAGTTGTGGCAACAGTGTGAACAACAATATATGTAGATGTTGGAGAGCATCCATAAGCATCTACACGAGCTACAGATCTTGACTAGCAGGATTTAGGCAAGCGTTGGGCAAGCAAGTGGGGTGAAAAGGAGCCTAGTGCATGGAACTAGGATAGTAGTAGAGTTGGAATGGACTTTGGACCTTAAAGTCATACCTTTACCATAGGGATCTATTCATGCGGAATCAGAGGAAGACCACATTGTATTAAGCATTTTTAAAGATATGGGGCTGAACTTGGCTATGCTGCCGCTTCAGTCCCTCCATGCACTACATAAAGGAGTTTCAGATGAGCTAAGAATCAGAGAGAAATGCACCCTGGCTGTCATGAGTAAATTTAAGGTCAATAATGAGTAGATGTTCACAGAGAAATCTTAGGCATTGAAATAAAAGGAGCTTCAAGCACAAAATTAGAGCCTAGAGAAAATAATAGAGTAAGCTTGCAAAACAGTTCGAGAGTTTAATATCTCATAGGATGCCATAGTTACAACAAAACTATGAAAATTGGCTAATGCGGTCCACACATCAAAGCATGAGATCTGTAAAGTTACATTCGATTTTTAGATGCAGATCTTAGAGTTGCAGCTAAAATTGCAACCCACCATTCGACTAGAAGTCTGGGAGCAACACAGAGCATCTATTAGGGAAAACATGGGAACCCTAGATGCAGTAGTCACAAGCTACCAATTGATATTTGAACACGCCATGGAGTTATGGACAAATATGCAAGAGGAGAAAAACCTATAGAATATTAACAGAGACATCCTAGAGACACAACACAAGTTTGATGAAGTCGGAGGGACTATGTGCACTTTGTTGGGTTGTGTTATATTCTTTCCATGACTATCCCACGTAGTTAACTGAGGGGGATAGAAGGGGGCTGGAGCCCCCCTTCATTGCACCGATTTTGTAGGGGGGGGTGAGCGGGGTCACAGGGGGTTTGAGGCATACCCATAACCCCACTTTATGGGGTCCAGGGAAACACCCTAGAAAATTTTGGTTTTGGACCCTATGTTAGGATGGGCAGACCTACCTATGGTTTTGTGCAGGATTTTCACACATGTTTTTGGACGCGATGGTTTTCGGTCCATGGTATTGGATGTGACGGTTTTCGGTCCATGGTATTAGATGCTTCAACATGTATAAATATGTATTATAACATTGAAAGGAACATAATGAAAAATCAAGCTAGTGGTCTCGGTTTTGGGATCCAGGGGAAAAGCTCTGTGTATATGTGTTTTATGTGTTATTCTCGCGTTGTTTATTTTAGGTGTTTTGGAATTCATATGAAGGTAATTTCTGTATAGGTTTAAAAACTACATTTGGTATCAAAGCAGTTTTGGCTTCAAGGGGACACCTTTGTTGCTGAGGGGTTTCGCTCGGGCCTGTGGTAGACCCTGTTCAATGGGAGATCTGACCATTAAATGTGACCCTGTTGGTGGATAAAGATCAGTGGACCGTGGTAGATTCAGGTACTAAACCAACATGAGTGTCCGATGAAGAATGGAAGAGGTTGGATCAGAAAGCAAAGAACACAATATGATTGTGTGTCTCAGATTCAGTATTGTTGAATGTATCAGGGGAAGCTACGGTGAAGGCTTTGTGGGACAAGTTAGGGACTTTGTTCCAATCTAAGTCTCTGGTGAATAAATTGTTCCTGCGGAAAAATATATATAACCTGAGGATGAAAGATAGAGACTCAGTGACAGAGCATCTGAACACATTTAATATTGTGGTAATTTAGTTAGCATCTGTTGACATTAAAATTTTAGATGAAGATAAGTGCATCAGTTTGTTGTGTTATCTGTCAGATTCGTGGGATAGTCTAGTTATTGCAATAGGTAGCAATGCAATTGCCTTGTAGTTTGATGAAATAGTCTCATCTTTGCCGACAGAGGAGATGAGATGGCAAAATGTGGAGAGCCAGAATGGTGATGCCTTGTCTGTATGAGGATGGTCCTAGAACAGAAACAAAAATAAGTCATTGAGTGGGAGATCTAAATATTGAGGGAGATCTAAATCTCCACGAAAACCTGTAAAGGTGGTGTGCTGGAAATGTGGAAAGGAAGGGCACTACAAAAGGGACTGTAAATCTAAAGCTCCTGATAAAGGAAAGGGATCTAATGATGCTCCTTTTGTAGAGACAAAAACCACCTCAGATGAATGTGGGGATGTGTACTTGGCTTCTTCAAGTACACATGTAGATCATGAGGCATGGTTGATTGACTCAGGTGCATCCTTTCACTTCACTCCCCATAGAGAGTGGTTCTGCGAGTATGAGAAATACAATGGTGGTGATGTCTTCTTAGGGGATGATAGGAAGGCTAGAATCATTGGTCGTGGAAAGGTAAACTTGAAGTTGTAAGGTGGAAGGGTTAGAACACTTCCAGGTGTTCTGCATATTCCCACATTGGCTATAAATCTGATTTCTGTAAACAAGCTGGATGATGCAGGTGTAAAAATAGTGTTCGAGAAGGATACTTGCAAAATGGTTCAGGGAGCACTGGTATTGATGCAGGGAGTTCGAATTGGAACTCTGTAAAAGCTACAAGGTAGCACTATTATTGATGGGTGCAACAGTTTTGTGGTTCCTGGAAGTGGAACAGAAAATCTAGTAGTCTCTGGAGAGAAGACCATGTTGTGGCATTAAAGGCTTGGACATATTGGAGAGAAGGGCCTTCGAATACTTCATGGTAAAGTTATGGTATAAGGTATGAGTGATAGCTCTCTAGATTTTGATTTTTGTGAAAATTGTGTATATGGGAAGCAGAATTTGGTGAGTTTCCGCTCTAGTAGTAAGAGGGCGAAATAGATATTAGAACTCGTGCACAGTAACGTCTTTGAACCTGTGAAGGTTCCATCACTAGGTAAGTCTATGTACTATGTATAATTTATAGATGAATTCTTAAGGAATACATGGATATATTTCCTTAAGAAGAAATATGAAGCCTTTGACAGGTTTAAAGAATTTAAGGCTCTCGTGGAAAATCAGACAGAGAAGAAGATAAAGGTGCTGAGGACAGATAATGGTGGAGAGTTTTGCAATAATAAATTTGAATAATTCTGTAAGAAGTGTGGTATAGCACAATAGAAGACTACTCCATATACACCTCAGTAAAATGGAGTTGCAGAAAGAATGAATAAGACTTTGATGGAAAGGGCAAGAAGCATGCTCAGTGGTGTCGAGTTAGGACAGGAATTTTGGGTAGAGGAGTGATAGTCATATTTCGTCACTGCAACCCCAATCTTATATTTTGATAAAACAAGGGCTCTTTAACCCCTAAAATTGTTGTTTCATACCCTAAAGGATCATGGTCAACTGATTACATCATTCCCCAAAAGTTCCACCTGAAAAACCACTCAGAACTAGCCAAAACTGGACCATACTGACTACTTCACTGTCAACGTGCGATGCATTTTGACTTCTACACTAGCCAGGTACGATGCATACTGAATATGCCTTCTGTGGGGTACGATGAGCGAGAATGGACAAATGTCAGAGATAGTTTGCTAAGTGGATGCTCATGGAATCTTCTAGAAACTTCTCCTATGACACTTGCCTCTCTGAATTTACCTAGGGATGAGTAAGAGATCCAAGAAATCTCCAAGTGGAACCAAGAAATACAAGTGGAATGACACTAATCAAAAACCTAGAGATGACTCACACCCTTTGTAGACATTTATAAATGGATCCCTCATGTGAGAGATCTGGAGGCTGGAATTTTGTAATTTGTAAGGAAGTGCTGATAGTTTGTCTTTGAGAAGGAGCACTGTATTGTAGGGTGATCTTGCTTTTCATGAGGCGAAGAGGGATTTGATGTTGGGAGGATGATGCTTGATCAGACAGTTAGGTTGTAATTCTCCCTTCTATTTTAATAAAGTTCTTTGATTTTTCCTCTATACAATTATGTACTTGTGAATTTTGTTATTTGTAAATGCCATTGTATGTTCAATGTATTTCTGATTCTACATTGTTTATGATATAATAGATTGAGATGCTTTGATGGTATTTTATTACTTTGCTTCTACAAGTATTCTCTAAGTGCGACAAGTAGGAAAGGAATTGCAAGCTCTATTAAGGAGGAGAGAAATCAAGCAAGGAGTCAAGCGGAAGATCCAGGTCGATCCCTTTGCTTGTCTCTTATCTATCATACATAGAGGAAATCGCAAATTGCTTGAATTGTTTGTTTCTAGGATAGTTGCCAATCCTAGTGGGACTAGCAGATTGAAAATACACTAGTTTTCCTGGAAACAAAATGGTGACTCCACTGGGGAATGAATAGTTTGTTTGTTTGTTATTGTTGTTTTCTTTATAAACTACAGACGGAGCTTGAAGTTAGCCAGATAGCCTTTGAACTGCTCTTGCTCTGCAAGTGCATAGTAGATGAATGTTGCTTCAGTCAATCTCTAGTTTAGTTTATGAACTAAACTTTTGACTTGCAAGCATTCTAATGCCCTTGTGGTAGCTCAGTAACCTCCCAAGATCATTCCTCTGTACTTTTCTCTTTACTGTCCATCATAGCTCAGCTTAAATCATTGAAATCAACTGCAAATTTGAGCCAAAACACACCTGAGTTGCACTCCCCGGCCCATCGCATTGTCTATCACTGGAAGCCAGTATGTATCACACTTCCTGAGTGTAGCAGGTGAGATGCATCCCTGTTTATGTGAAGCACAGGTGAAATGACTAAGTAATCCTATTTCTCTCCTTGAAATTTGGGTTTTTTGTCCTTATTTTCAGCTTTGTTTAATTGTTTTTTGCTGCTTATGAATAGTATCTCATTGTTGAAGCCTTCTTGAATTACATAGACCAGCCTCCATTGATTAGGATTAGTAAATATTTTATGTATTTGTCCATCATTTACAGTCCTTCGCCAAAAAGTTTCGTAAATTGATCTATCATTTTGATCCAAAAGTGTCGTAATTGTCGTTTTGTGTCAAAAAGGGAAGTGTCATAAAGTCTTCCTCCTCTAGATAGTCGATTGAACTTTTTGTCATGTATTTGATTTGAATTTTTAATATTTGAAGTGTCAAAATCTTTTTCTATTCGAAATCGAAAAGTTTCATTTAAGTCTTCCTTTCATTTTGAAAATGAAATTGTCAAAATGTCGCTTTGAAGAAAATATTTCATATCTATACTTAGTTTTCCTTTTGGCATTCTTCACATTAAGGGGAACAAAAAACAAATACATGCATCTGCATTTGCATTTAGAATTTGTCTGAAAAATGATTTAGGAAAAGTGCATTTAGTGTGTGCTCTTTGCTCTCTGTTTGAAAGAATCGTAATCTTCTTTCCTCATTAGCTAGGATTTTGATTGCTAAAAAGTAAACAATGATTGTTTATCATTTTAGATTGCATATTTAGGAATTTTAAATCTACATCATGTGGTGAAAATTGAAAGGAAAACTTCTAAACAAGATCAACTCTAAACTAAATTTCAATGAAGTTAACAATGCTTTGGAACCTAACATAAAACATCTAAAGGTCTAGGCTAGAGACATGTTCCGGCATTGTAAAATCTAGTAACTATCATTTTCATCAAAGGTTGGGTGATTCCTCCTCTTTGATATGACAAGTACTAGCATGGACTTGTGCTCCCCGTACTGTCGAGTATATATTGGGAGACCACAATAGGCTTATATCCTTTATCCATAGGAAGTCTTGTTTGCCACCCTATCGATCACAATGCACTAAACACAGGATTCAGGAAGATTGACTGCCGTACATAAGTCCTTGGTAATTTCTCTTTAACTTATCACCAAGGTGTCTATTGTAGTTTTGTGATTGGTTTGGTAATCCCTCTATCTAGATTTCCAGAGTAGTCACTTTCATTCCTTTTTGACTCCTTAAAAAGAAAAGGTCCATCTGAACACTTGTCACTTCAGGCTCATTAAAAATCGAAGAGGACTAGAGTCATCTTTAGCTTTTTCTCGACTCTTAAAAATTGAAAAAGAAAATTTGTGTCAAAGCATCATTAAAATTTATTTAATTTGGAATATACCATTTTCTCTTTAACTTTGAGTAGATCAAGTAATCTGAAATCATGGAAGAAAGTCAATCAAAACCTCAGCGTTCATGGACACTAGCAAGTCAACCGTCTTTGACTCTGGAAACGAATCCATTCCAGGAAAAACAGTCTCATTTAATTGAGTCCATTTCTCCAGGTTTATTTGAAACATGTGTTTCAACATTATTGGAGACTACAGTTACTCCAATTATTTCTGGTACATCTGCCTTTATAGAAGAAATTATGTAGTTGCAGGATGACATTAGAACTAATCCTAGTGTAATGGTAGACACTTCTAAACCTGAAACATCTCCAACTAGAGTTGATCCAGAAACTGAAGTTCACTTATGTGAACATTTGGAAGTTGAATTCTAGAATTCAGAAGTTGTCACCCCCCAGTATCTGTCACTACAAAAGCTATACCTTCTTTAGCCCCAGAAATATTTTACGAACCTGACGGTCTATTTCTTCCACCTAGACTGATTGCTATAGAGGAGATAATAAAGGATATTCCATCTAGTACTCCATTACATTTTGAAACTAGGATCCACTTATATCCTTCTACTCCTGAAGTTAGCTCTTTTAGTCATCCTTCATCGCAAGTTCCTATCGAATCACTAGGAAATCTATTGGATAGACTAAACATGTCTGAGCAACCATCAACATCTAGGAATGTGTCATCTGATACAGCTATGGCAAAATTACCTGCTGCCATTCCTATAATGTTTGTTGGTATACCATCTGTCCCAGCTAGTTATCAATCACTATCTAGAGTCCACTCAGGGGTTGTTTCGATGACATGGTCTATTCCTATTTGTTCACCCAGAATCCCACCTGGTATTTCTTATGTTGACACTCAGCAAATTGATCCTGTATGCCAGTATCAATTTCGGAAAACTAATCTTCAAAGATTGATATATCCTTTGAATACTAGACTGCTGCCATATGAAGGGTTGTATGCTTTTTCATTGTTCCCTCCTGGAGAACAACCATATGAGAGTTCACAACAAAATTAAGGTCAAACTGGAATTACATTCAGCAGTTGGGTACCAATACTGCCTTAACAACCAAGGTTGTATATTCAATGCAACTAGTCCAACGTGTTTCAAACATTCCCACTACACCTACTATTGTGACTGTGTCGCAAGTACAAGCATTGCCTGTCATGTGTCAACCTCAAGTCTCTTAGGTTGCAATATAACAACCTCTTGTCTCTACGACTCAATCGCAACCTTAGGTTAGTGTTTCCTTACATGGAATGACTCAGGCTCAAATAGGTACTTTCACTCCACATCTTGGTCATTCTTCCAGTATTGGGAAACAACAAATGGTCCAACAACCATGGCTGGTACAATATCAACAACCGCAATTCCAGCAAACTTACCAAGGATCTGAGCAACAAGGCTTTGTAGGTAATGGACAACCATTTTTTCAAAAGCGTTATCAACAACCATACTATAATGGTTATGTCCAAAAACCTTATCAAAGTTACTAGCATTAGATACATTATGCTGGTATGCAAAGACCTACTGCTCAGGCGATCCCACCTTATCCTGGGTATGTTTCACCAAACCTGAATCAACAATTTCCTTTTGTAACAACTTTCGAATTACCAGACTTGAACCATTTGATGAATGATCCAATTGCATATGCCCCTTGGTGGCCAGCGATCCCTCATAAACTTCCCTTTGATATTCATAAATTAAATGGAAATCCAGGTGAAGATCCATCGAATAACGTAATGACTTTTCATTTATGGTGCTCATCAAACACCCTAAACGATGATTTCATTAGACATTGCCTTCTTCAGTGAATGCTAACTGGTCTCGCAGCGAAATGGTATATTGAATTTCCTAGAGCTTCATTTGACAACTTCAGTGGCCTTGCCACTACTTTTCTAACCCACTTTCAGCTACCCATAAGGTACAAAACAGGGACAGAACTCCTTACCAAATTTAAATAGACAATAGCCAATCACTTATCCAATCATATTCATGAGTGGCGATGTCATCGTTGAATGGTAAAGACGTATGTTCCTGATCATCTTTCAGCTGAGTTGTTTATTAAGTCCTTATTTCCTTCTGTAACTGAGGACGTGGCGAAGGGAGGAGTTGTCACTGAAGAGAAAGTCGTTACTCATGCACAATATTTAGAATTAATCTATACATAGTCTGGCACACTCTACGAAAAAATCCTTGATGCTCCTAGACTATAATTTTCCATTCCTCCCCATCCTAAATTGGATAGGAACTCTGACGCTAGTGACGGCGTGATCGGTACCTCAAGCACCCAAACCGCAAAGGCTTCATATGGTAAAGCACTTGCAGATTCTAATCAAAAAGCAAATGACAAACCTCTTTCCTCAGAGACTAATGTTGTGTCATCTGACAAGGGCAAGAATCCAAAGCAACTAGGGGGCAAGAAGAAAAGGAAAGATAAAAAGAAGAAACAAAAGAATTTGACTCTTGAAAATTCTTCTGAGGAATTTTTTGGGCGAAAGAAACCTCATGATCCATGTTACATTTGTAACGAGGACCATTGGACAAAAAAATGTCCACATTGAGTTGAGGTTACGAAGTTGTTAAAAACTTCAAATACCTTAGTGGTGTTGACTGATCTATTTACAAACCCAAAAACCAATCTAGTTTCCATCGATCATGCTTCCACATCCCAAGTGCTTATGCTATCCATCTCAAAGTAGCAGAATGATGCTTTGATATCGACAAGGAACAAGGATTATGGGAATCCACCATCATCGAATAACAAGGCTACAGATCAACCCAGTAGTTCGACAACAACTTCGCCAGAAGTTGTTTCGCCCATCATTCCTGAATTAACTATAAAGCTGCCAAAGGGAGTAGTACATAGATCGACATTTAATCCTCATGCCTGAGTAGCACAAAATTACAATATAGTGGAGGATCTGGCTCAATTTCCGTCTGCTATTTGAAGACCTGAAGTACTACAGAATTGCCCCACCCATAAGTAGGCTTTGTTATCAGCAATAGGTGGGATTGATCTAGTAGATTCTAATCTTGTGGCCTTTAACCATAAAGGATATGAACCTCAGTTACTGGCCCAACTCGCTTTCCTTATATATGTAAAAGCCCTCAATAAAACTGTTCATCGAAGAATCATTGATGAGGGGGCATCTACATGTATTATGTCAATGAGTTGCTAGAAAACACTAGGTTCGCCACCCTTATTGAAATCATCAACAACATTAAAGGGATTCGATGGAAGAACTATTATCACCCCAAGAAACTCTCCTAGGTTGTATCTCAGAGATGCTCGAGAACATTACAAACTCAACATGATGTTGGAAATGGATGAATGGAAGGAATGATGCTTGTTCAAGCTAGATAACCACTCCTACTATGCTTAACTCGAGACATGGGTGAACACACCTAGACTACAAGGCTTTAGACCACCAATTACTCATAGTTTGAGGATTAGGTGAATATGGAGAATATTAACCACACCAGCAGATGCATAAGACCATGTGATGGTTAGCTGCAACTAGTAAAGAGGTCTGCAAATCTGTTTCCTAATGCACAGACAGGATGGCAGCTCTCTGTCACTAAGTAAACAGAAACCTGAATACACATTCACTGATTCATACAATATTCTAACACAGAGGTAGGATGACAACTCCTCTAATGCTAAATATTAAGAGTTCATGAAAAAAGTATAACAGGCACAACCTAGAACAAAGTAGAAGTGAAAAGTGAGCAATTAACAGCAAAAGAAGCTTGTATTAGCTGAAAATGAAGATGAGACGCTGCAAGTATCAAAGTAGTCACAGTCTCCAGAAGTTGAACCTTACATCAAAGCAACAACCATCATCCTTGATTACATCTGTTTTCTGGGTATATATAGAGTTTCCTTACAAAAATGCTCTGCTACTCTTGGCGTGGAGGGGTCATAATTGACCACCATCCACTTTAACTAGCTGATCGAGCTTCTGAGTGCAATTTGCTACTTTCATGAATGAACTTGACGTTCAGTAACGCTCTGTTGTCCTTATTGAGTAGGTGGAGTGTAGTATGGAAGAAGTTCCATAACTGGTAAATGTTGTGATCTGCTCGAGGCTGGTCCTTTCCTTCTTGGCCATTCTTCATGTTAAATTTGGTTGTGAGTATTTATTACACCGAGTGCTGGATACTGGCCACCTTCTTCCTTCAGATGCATAGGACAGGCTATGGATGAGTTGACTGCATGGCAGGATAGATAACAGCAATTGGATCAGGTGAATAGAGGGCAGAGATCTGTTAGCGAGAGGTATCAGGAGATATGAGAGCGAAACAATTGTGAGCCGTTAGATCTCAAGTAGGCATATCCAACGGCTATCAGGTGGAAAAGATGCATGGGGAGTTTATGTGTGGGGAGAGTGGGCTTAAGCGGTAAGCGGGATTGATTGCACTGCTTTTGGAGGGGAGCGGTAATCGTATAAGGGCGAGTGATGCGAGTTATCGGGCGACGTGTGGCAAATGTGACGGGACCAAAACCACTTTCCCTGCGAGCTAACATGTGGTCAGTTTTTGGGTGCAGGAGGAGCGAATGTCGTCTAATCACGGCGGAGATGATCAGACGGTGCGGGTTTGATCACACAAGTCTCATTTGATGTGACAGGGAAAGAACTGGATTGGCGGAGAGAATGAACGATCATGATTTAAAGGTGAGGAAGGATTAGGAGAGTGCAGAGTCACATGGATAGGGTCACATGACAGTTTGATCTATGCACTCGGAGGCTGGAGGATCATGGGCTTACATAGGGTTTTAGCAATAAAACGTAGGTAGCGGGGTTTATGATAATGTAAGAAGGGTGAAAGAGAATGAGTAGGATGGCTGATGCGAATCCTATTTGAGCACGAACAACCTGATTAGGCCTGTATTTGGCCCTCTAATGTTGAATTATACTAGCAGAGTTAACACTAGCTCCTTCTGGGGATGAGATCCTCCCTGTGAGGTCTCAAGAACCTGCAGATCAATGCCCTTCCTGTAAAAACAAATTAGTAAAATTTCCTAGTGTTCCATTGGGCATGGAGTCTGACTGAACCTACATTAAAACTGATAAAATCAAATATTTACAACTTTAAGGCCAAAAGTCCTTATATCACATAAATTTTCAGAAAACACCCATTAATTGGGCCATCAGAAACTGCTTCTCCTCGCATACTTTTTAGCGTGAAGGTATTGTTCCCTTGAATCTGAGAAATGATAAAAGGCCCTGTCCAGAAAGCATCAAACTTCCCATGGTTGCCTTTCTTTTCTTTCAGTGCATCCCACTTCAGAACTAAGTCTCCAACCTAAAAATTATCTGATTTTGTCTTCCTGTCAAAAGCTTCCTTGATCTATTTCTGATGTGCTACAGATTTTTTGACCAGCTATTCTCTGATTTGGTGTACCTCTGCTAAATCAATGATCACTTTTGCCATGTCTTATTCTTCATTGCATTCATCTTGCAGGAAATTTGCCACAGGGAGAATCAACTAAATTGGGAACACAACTTCAGTGCCATATACCAGCTTGAATGGAGAATTCCCTATGGATTTCTTAAAGGTCACTTTGTCAGCCCACAGTGCACATCGAAGCTTAGAATCCCAATTCTTTTTGTTGTCTTCCAGCAGCTTTTTAATTATCCTAATCAGGCTTTTGATTGAAGATTCTACTAAAACAATGCCTTGAGGATAATATGAGGTGGAATAAACCAGTTTAATGCCTATTGAATCACACATATCCACCAATTCTTTCGCCCTAAAGGTTGTTGCATTGTCTGTGACTAATTTATGTGGACAACCAAATCTGGTAAAGATATGCTCTCTCAAAAACTTCATGACCACATTATGATCAGCCTTTCTGGTTGGGATTGCTTCAATCCACTTAGTGAAATAACCAGTGGCTACTAGGATCCATCTGTACTGGCCAGTGGAATGTGGATTTATTTCTCCAATAAGATCCAAGCCCCATTGCTGAAAAGGTCCTTTTGCATGTATTGGTTTTAAGGGCAGAGACTTCAATTGGTGTTTCCATTCAAATCTTTAGCACCTGTCATAAGATTTAACAAATGAAAAGACATTAGAAAATAAGGTGGGCCAATAGTACCTAGCTCTGAGGATCTTATGGGCAGTGGTTTTCCAATAATGGTGTCCTCCACACATGCTGGAATGAAATTGTTGCATAACTTCCATTGATTGTTCTTTGTCTAGACACCTCAAAAGCATTCCAGATGGATCCCTCCAATAGAGCAGGTTTTCATTAATGTAATATTTAGTTGCCCTAAGCTTAATAGTTCTGGCTTGACTTGTGCTTAAGCCTGGAGGGATTTCTAGTTTCAGCAAGAAATTGGCTATTGTAGAATACCAAACACAAGAAGCTAGATTTTCTGCCAAGACTGCTTTTCTCCTGGTTCAACTGCTTCCTCTTCTTCTATTTGACCATTTTCTGAATTTGTGCTTATGATATTTACGTCCAATGTTCTGCAATTTTCTTCAGCTAACAATCTGGCAAGACCCTAACCTCTGACAAGCTTGGTGGGCTTCAGTTCTATGTTAAATTCAATCATCTTTGTAATCCATTTAGCTGTTCTTCCATCGACATCGAGCTGTGTTAAGACATCTTTTATTGAAGCAGAGGGCACATATGCAATTATCTTGGAATGCAAAATATAAACTCTAAAAGCTTTTAAAGACTTGATAAGAGCATATGCCTGTTTATCGATAATATCATACCTCAGCTCAGTATCCCTTAATGTTTTGATAAAAAATGCCACTGGATCTGAACCTTGTTCATCTGCTTGCAATAAAACTACTGCAAGGGTGTCCTCAGAGGCAAATGAAAATATATGGAACTCCTTTCTATAATATGGACTAATTAAAGTGGGAGCTTTCATAATGGCTTTCTTAATGGACTCAAAGGATCTTCTTGCTGCCTCAGTCCATTTTATCTTTGACCCCTTTTCTCAACATGGAGGTAATATGCTTCACAAGTTCTGAAAAATTTGGGATAAACCTCCTCACAAAGTTTATTTTTCCCAGAAAGGATTGGATATCCTTCTTTGATCTTAGGACAGACAAATTCTAGATTTCTTTTACTCTTTCTAGGTCAATCCGGACACCTGTAGCAGAAAAAAAATGTCCTAACACCTTGCCTTCTTCTAAAGCAAACTGTGACTTTTTAGGATTGACTAAAATCCCAAACCTTCTACACTTCAAAAACACTTTCTTTAAATGCTGTAAATGATCTTGATGGTTGTTGGAGTATACTGCTATATCATCCAGGTAGATAAGGACAAATTTATCCTTCTCTCCCACAAATGCTATATCCATAGCTCTCTGAAATGTGGCTCCAGCATTCATCAGCCCAAAAGGCATCTTGGAATACATAAAAGTGCCCCAAGGAGTGGTGAATGCAGTCTTCTCTTGATCATCTGGATGTACAACAACCTAATTATACCCTGAAAATCCATCTATGAAAGACATCACTTTGGCTCCTGAGACCTTTTGCAGCAAATGCTCCATCTTGGGTAGAGGATAGTTGTCTTTCTTAGAGCATTTGTCTAAGTTTTTGAAATCAATACAACTTCTAATTTCTCCACTTTTCTTCCTCACCACTACTAAGTTGGCTACCCACTTGGAATATCTAAGAGGGACTATGATTTTGGCAGCCAATAGCTTCTTGATTTCTTTTTCGATTAGAGGAAGGAGCAAGGGGTTTATTGGTCTCAGCTTTTGCTTGAAAGGGATGGTGTCTTTCCCTAGAGGAATTAAATATTGGATGATATTTTTGTCATATGTTTTCAGGTCACTATATTCCCAGGCAAAGACATCAGCAAATTGCTTCATTAAATTGCAGTATTCAGAACTTTGGTCAGCAGAAAAATGAGCGGACAGATTTATATATCTTGGCTAACCTGGACTCCCTATATCATGTTTACGTACTACAGATTGTGTTGGAAATAATACTGAGAGGGCAGGGGGGGTGAATCAGTATTATCAAGTCAATTATTTTTCATTTCATACACAGATTTGTATATGCTACTTGAGTTAGTGAAAACAGCGTATATATGCAACTTTAGTTAATGAAACTAGCGTATAAGTTGCAAACTTATAGTTTAATTTATTCTTCAGATGTTGTTCATAAATCTGTCACACACAAGAAAACAAGATATAAGCTGAGTGTTGTTTACCCGAACGTTTCTCTTGTTGAGAATAGTAACTGCAGCAAATGCGGCTTCACCCCAGAAGGTTGCGGGAGTTCCAGACTCATCAAGCATAGCATGAGCCATTTGTTAAACCATTTTGTTCATACTTTTCACTACTCCATTTTGCTGAGGAGTCCTTGCAGTAGAGAATTCCCTTCTTATTCCATGTTCTTCACAAAAATCGAAAAGTTCATCCGAGGTAAATTCTCCTCCTCGATTAGACCTGAGGCATTTGATTCTGTGATCTGGTTCATTTTCAACCAAGGATTTGAATGCTTTTAACTTTTTGAAAGCTTAATCTTTATACTTCATAAGTCTTATCTAACACATCCTTGAAAAGTCGTCAATAAACAATATGAAGTACTCTTCTCCTCTAGGTGACCTCTTCCTAGTTGGACCACATATATCAGTATGGACAAGTTCAAGTGGCCTGCTAGCTGATCCTTCCTTCTTAGGGAAATTAGTTCTAGTTTTCTTACCAAACTAACATTATTGGCATATTGTATTGTCTGGAGTTCTAATGTCAGGGAGATCACGAACCGCTTGATATTTGCATGCTTTCCTTATCTGAGAGAAGCTTAGATGCCCCAATCTTCTGTGCCATAGCCAGTGTTCATCATTCTTGCTTAGATAACATTGTTGTTGTCCTCCTTTGAGTACGTATAAATTATTTGGAATTCTTATGCCCTTGATCACTGTTTCTCCTGTATCAAGCTCACGAACAATACATCCATTTGATCGAAATATTACCTCATTTCCTTGATCACACATTTGACTGACACTCAATAGATTATGCTTTAAGCCATCAACATACATAACATTTCCATCTTTGACCTTCTCTTTCAAATGAATAGAACCTTTACCTTTTATGAGTGCAGGGGTGTCATTTCCAAATGAGACCTTCTTTTCCTTTTCTAAGGCACTATATGACTGAAGTTTTTCTTTATCACCTGTCATATGTTTCAAGCATCCACTGTCGATGTACCACCGATTTTCCTGTCCTTCAGCATATAAGGCTATCCCACATCTTTCTGGTTATGGTTCTTTCTTTCTCCATGTTTTGGGACTCAATGAAGCTTACTCCTTCTAAGTTGTTTGCCAAAACCTATTCCTGCATTCAGAATCTTCATGACTAAAGTTGTTACAAATAGAACATTCTATTTCATTTTCAAGAACGGAAAAGTTATTGTAGGTTATTTTCATGATCCCAATCACACTTCTTTGTTTTCGAGCTTCTCTAGTCATGATGGTCTTGTAGTCAACACATTGAGCAACTTTGTGTCCAAAGTTATGACAAGAGAAACATTGGCCATTGAAGAAACTCTTGTGATTATCAAACCTACCAACCAAATGATTGTAGTTTCTATTGACATCCATTCTTGAGGAAAAGTGAGAATGATTTACCTGCGGTTGGTTGTAGCTTTTGTTCATCCTTGATGTAAATTTCCCTTGATTTACTTGGTGCTCTCTGTTCATCCTTGAAGTAAATTGTTTTACCTGGTGATCTGCATTATGCCTTTGTTGTCGATTGTCATCCTGTTCACTTTTCCTTGCTGCATCAAGATAACTTTTGGAGGTGAATGGCTTTGATGCTTCTTCAGAATATCGAGACCTATCTTGATTAGAGGAGAATGATTCACTTTGATAATCTCATCTAAAGTTTCAGATCCTTTAGCAAATCTAAGATTAAGGGCTTTTGTTTTCTCAATTTATTTTCTAAGTCCCACAATTTCACATTCTAACTTTTCATTGTGTTTATCTCTTTCAAAAAGTTGGAATGTTAGAGTATCTATAATCATATTCTTTTCTTCTAAAAAAAATTTAAGTTTAGAAATTTCTTCATAAAGACCTTCCTCATCTATAGCATCCAAGAAATCATCATCTTCAAAGGCCATCAAAAGTCTATCATCATTACATTGTTCATCTTCATCACTATTTGAAATTCCATCACTGTCTTCATGTGTATAATAGCTCTTCTTACTTAGATTATGTTTTCTGTTCCATCTAACTGGTTCCTTAACTTTATATTTATGAGGACACTTGGCAGCATAGTGACCAACTCTTCCACAAGCAAAGTATTTGAAAGGTAGCTTAACTATGAATCTTCCAGTCCCCCGTTGAAGGTTCTTAACAAAGTTTGATTCTTCCTCTCCTTCTGACATATGTCCTAACTCATTGTAATCTCCTTTTCTTGAGGCTTTGAATGCAGTTTCTCTCCTATCTGATGGTCCTCCTTTCCTCATTCCGTAAGCAGTCAGGATTTCGTGCAGCCGTGACATGGTAATTATTTGTAGGTCCTTCTTTTCTTCTATGGCAGAAACTTTTGAATCAAACTTAGAAGACAAGGATCTTAGAACCTTTCAACCAGAACAACTTCTTTTATTTATTCACTCAAGTTTTTCATACAGTTAACAATCTCATCAATGAGTAAGGAATAGTTAGCCACACTTTCATCATTGTGTATTCTGAGATTTTCATATTGAATTCTGAGAGTTTGTAGTTTTTCTCATTTTACCTGATCATCTCCTTCATATCTCAGAATGATCTTGTCCCAAATTTCTTTTGCGGTTTTCAGTTGCATGATATTGACGAATTCTGATTGATATAGACTCCCTAATAGAGTATTGACAGCCTTAGAATTTGTTTCATACTACTTTTTACCAGCCATATCTATATAGCGTTGGGGGCAATACTAACACATGAGGGTGGAGAAGGATTGGATCACCCTATCACATTCAACAGTCGCAGATTATATAAAGCAAAAAAAATTATTCCACCACTGAACGCGAGGGACTGGCTATGGTGTATGCGCTCTATAAGTATTGACACTACTTACTAGGGGGACACATCAAGATGTATACATATCATTCCGCATTGAAATAATTGGTGAATAAGCCTATGTTAGGTGCGCACATATGCAGATGGATTTTTTTTGTTCCAAGAATATGATTTGAAGTTGTTGTGAAGCCTGGACAATTGAACGTGGGACCAAATCACCTGTCGTGCATTAAGACAATTTCCTTGTCATCCCTTTTCAAACTCTCTAAACATGAAAATGACTGAGTTATCATTGTCATACTCATTAAAACAATAACGAAAAACTTGTCTTCCTAGAAAAGAACGAGTTTCACTGTCGCTAGGCTCTCTAAAACATACTGACAAGTTTTCCCGAAGGGAAAATTATAGAACAAGCATATGTTATCCTCCTCAAGCTTGACAAAAATAAAGAGGCACTAGTCAGAAATGACTGGGGAAAAAGGGAGAAAACTTGACGAACTTTATTGGTAGCAGGTCACTGTTGAACATGACACTTACACTCCATCACCATGATTGAGTCAGGTTGGGTTATTCCGTTCACTGGTCATATCACTATTGGTCCTCCATACCATCCATATTTTAGGGTTAACACTACCAATCAATCTCAGTGTCGTCGATATGTTCAAGAGAAGTCATTAAAAGAATTCACCATCTAGTTAATGCCTCATCCATTGCAATACCTTCACCCTCCATTTTTCATGAACACCATCCTGAACCTTGTATCAACAGATCGTTTTCACCTCCAGAAAATCATTTGCTATGTTTCATGTTGTAGATGTGGGATACATTAAGGCCCTTCTACGATGGCTCACTTCTTGTCGACATCAACTCATTATCCAAGAAGTTGACTTAGAAACAACCCTTTTAGTACTTTGAAGCTTGCATGCCTCAATGGCAAGTTTCTCACTTCCGACAATAAGTTTACATCAATGGCCTTCGACAGAGAGATTTTGTGTGGTGTTCGATATCGGATCATATATTCACACCACATGAATTGTATACCTCGAGGGTCATTATCATTATCAGTGATTCCTCTCGCGCCTGTTAATAGCTTACATTATTGGCTGGTAATTAGGCGATGGCTTTCCATGTTCGACTTCAGGATATCTTTTCACATGGATCGACTTGTACATCGGGTGAAGATTGAACGAGTTTGAAGACCCCGGATCTAGTTTCATCCATCCAGGCTACGATATATTCAATAATATAAAGACATCGAATGTACACAGTAGCTGCACAGATGATCATCCAAGCTAAGAGATGGTGACTCTACATATAAAGAATCACTAGTCTGTAACTGCAGACAATTATCTGTCTTATGTAAATGAAAACGAATTTATAAAGCTGATCATGGGAATGCCCACCTCAGCTAGATCATGAAAATAATATGATGATGATGTATTGTGTTGTATATTATACAAGTCACCTTCCAATTTGAATAACTCAAATCCTCATGATAAAGCATTTCACCCGACATCAAAATATTTACGACTTCATGCTTTAGGGGGCAACTGTTATAGACATATTTGGGCACTACAACCCCAATCTTATATGCCGATAAACCAAGGGCTCTTTAACCCCTAGAAGTGTTGTTTCATACCCTAAAGGATCATGGTCAATTGATTACATCATTCCCCAAAAATTCCACCTAAAAAACCACTCAAAACTGGCCAAAACTGGACCATACTCACTGCTTCACTATCAGGGTGCGATGCATACTGACCCCTACACTAGCCAGGTGTGATGCATACTGAAGAGGCCTTCTGTGGGGTGTGATGAGTGAGAATGGACAAATGTCTGAGACAGTTTGCTAAGTGGATGCTCATGGAATCTTCCAGAAACTTCTCCTATGACACTTGCCTCTCTGAATTCGCCCAGGGATGAGTAAGAGATCCAAGAAATATCCAAGTGGAACCAAGAACTACAAGTGGAATGACACTAATCAGAAATGCAGAGATGACTCACACCCTCGTAGACATCTATAAATGGATCCCTCATCTGAGAGATCTAGAGGCTGGAATTTTGTAATTCGTAATGAAGTGCTGAAAGTTTGTCTTTGAGAAGAAGCGTTGTATTATAGGGTGATCTTGCTTTTCATGAGGTGAAGAGGGATTTGATGCTGGGAGGATGATGCTGGATCAGACAGCTGGGTTGTAATTCTCCCTTATATTTTAATAAAGTTCTTTGAGTTTTCCTCCATACAATTGTGTACTTGTGAATCTTGTCATTTGTAAATGCCATTGTATGTTTAATGTATTTCTGATTCTGCATTGTTTATGATATAATAGATCAAGATGCTTTGATGGTGTTCTATTACTTTGTTTCTATAGGTATTCTCTAAGAGGGATAAGTAGGAGAGGAGTTTCAAGCTCTATCAAGAGGGAGAGAAATCAAGCAAGGATTCAAGAAAAAGATCCAGGTTGGTCCCTTTGCTTCTCTCTTATCTATCATACATAGAGGAAATTGCAAATTGCTTTGATTGTTTTTTTCTAGGATAGCTGCCAATCCTAGTGGGACTAGCAGATTGAAAAGACACTAGTTTTCCCAGAAACATAGAGTGATATCTTTGGATGTGGAGAAATAAATTTAGATGTTGGATCAAGTCCATAATCTACAACAACATGTGAGGATAACTAGGTGATTAATCCTTCCTTTGTTTCTACTTTTATGAAAGTATTATGTGCATAAATATCGAGGAAAAATATATTTATTTTTTTTATCTATAATATAGTATATTCTTAGTTGGGATCGACAACAACCCATTTAATCTAGTGTAAAAATTGTGCAAATAGGGCTGAGGTTTAGATGAAAGTTCTATCACTTATCCTCTATATGACAATCAATGTTACACTTGTTGAAGTGGTTATTGAGATATTTTCAATGGTTCACTATGGATTATATATTTCTTTATTTTCCTCCTTTCCATTTCTTCTTCCCCTCCTTGGAATATGTTTGGTGCTCCTACTTTTACCTGCTTCATTTCCCTTTCTTCTAGACTATGCTTTCTAGGTATTGTGCCTATACACAAGGCTCTTCGATTGTTTTGGGTTTGAATAACATCACATACTTTTATAAATAATTTTGTATGCACCCTAGATACTTGAGGAGTACATCCAAGTTCCTTGGGGAGATACCCAACATTATTTCTATCTTCATAAATTTAGTGGTGTACTCCTACTCACTCTACCCTGGCCTCTACCTAAAGTATTTCCACTAGATCATTAGTCATCTAATGCTTGATAGCTTAGAACTATCACTTTATGAGAGTTTTCAAATTCTCCCACTTATTCATTGAAGGATATCCCTCCACTATTAGGATTTTGTGTGGATTTCCCATTGGTTCAAGGCATGTATCTCTAATTTCATACATGGAAATGAAATTTGTGTTCTTCCTCTATGCGGTGAACACTAAAATAAACCTATAACTATTTTAATAAGTGATATAACTTCCCATCATCAATATCACCTTGATATGACTTGATGTCAACCTTTTCTTCCACCATGAACAAGGAACTATGAACGGTTCATGGCAATCCAAAATCATTATTCCCTTTCGGGTTCTTTCTTAGCCTACCTCTCGGGTTCCTCCTGATCTCCGCCTCTATGTTATAACTTCCATTTTCTCCAAATATCTGAAAATTATTTGTTAGGACCACCATGAGGAGGTCACACCATGGTTTATATCTAGAGCTTGCACTTCCAACTATAAACACCTCTCTTCTATGGGATCTTAGGGTTATTAATAGATTCATCGGTCATGTCTAGGGTTTTATTAATTTCAGCTTAACCGATATGGATCTACTACAAATATCCAAAATATACCCAAAATAACATGCTCTAATACCAATATCTATAAACTATTGTGGATATTCTGCTAGACAGATCATCACCACTGATCTACTAAAATGTATTTTAAAATTTGAAACCTACACTATGAGGGTTAATTTCTTCTTAGGTTTTTGGATCCATTAATTGATGTGTTATGATTATGAATGCAAAAAATAAATATGGAAAAAAAGAATAGTGAAATAAAAATCACAAATAATAATTAACACAAGATATGATCTAGGAAGCCATTACAAGAGAAAACAAAACTAGAAGGTGAGGTTGTTCTTCTCTCTCTTTCTTTGAATGGAAATGGATGCAAGTACAAGGGAGTGAGATCTGTGGCCCATGGGATGTTATAATATGCTAAAAACTATATTTTTTATCTCTCTCTACCCACTCTTATCTACTATTTTCTTCTATTGAAAAAAATTCACTTTAATATAGTGGAACCCATATCCCTCCTATTAGCTTAATTATAACATAGCCCGATAGACCTCTAGTGGTTAAATTTGGCTCCTTCAACTCTTAACCAGAGTTGTAATATTGACTCTTCTACAATATTCTTCATCATAATAAGGTGGGTATCACATTTTCCATGATTAATGGGACCTGACATGGCATCCTCTTGAACCATGGTAGTCAAATTAGGAAGTCAATTTTTTGGTGGCATAACGTTTGGATATAGATAAAATTTGAGATATTTATTATGTCATTGGAATGTATCTAGGTGTAGAATAATAATAAGGGTTGCATCACTTAATTGGAAAAAGAGCTACCAAAAAATAATCCCATTTGATGCCTAAAACTATTTATGTAATGTTGCATCCCTAATTCACCAAAATAAGACTCATCGGTAAAAATGGTCCTATGATTTTTTTCCTCCAACTTTTCCCCTCTAGAAGAATCAATATGGATGAAAAATAATATAATGATCCAATATAGTTTAGTGAATAGTTCTCTCCCTGGATGGTGGTGATCAACCCTTAGGTGAAGGGGCCTTGGGATCCCCAACCCCCAGCCACATGTCACCAAAGCAAAAAAGTTAAGAAGGTGGGCACTAGGTTCATGGCCTAGAGAAGGAATTATCTAGAGCTAGTGGGTATACTTATTAGGTTAGTGTTGTGGAGTGTGAACGTTTTGGTTTCTTGGGTGATGAGAAGGGATGCCAAGAGGTTTTTCAGGATTACAACTATTATGCAGGCTCGTAATAGGAGTCAAACAACTATTGTGGTGAGGGAATAAGGGAGGGTGTCGATATTTCTACATGGTATTTCTCTTATGATTTTGTTTGGGACCTGGGCACTCACTTGGTTTGCAGCACTTACTTATATAGTGGCGACCTACCTTCCTGGAAAGTGAACTTCAAATTCTAAGTATTCCCCTCCCATTTCTGGTGATCTATCCACACATTTTGGGTGTAGGATATTTGTTATCTCTCTTTGTGGTCTTCATGGGCTTCAATAGTCTCTTTTTGTTGTCTCTGAGGTAGACAGTCTATGAGAGGAAGAGATTTTTCTTAGTCCATCTCTGGCTTATTGTTGTGTTTCTAAGGTTGTGTCTTGGTCTATAATTTCCAAAGGACCCTTGAGGTATGCAATTGTTGTAGTATTTATTCTGGTGTGTAGTATAATTATGAGCCTTCAGCCAAGTTTAACATTCTGGGATTCTGATTAATTGCATATTCTTCATCTTCTTGTGGCTCTAGTGTGCCCTGGTGAAGTTCTTGGGTGGGTAATATTTCTTGGTTGGGTTTCTGTCATTGGTTTTTGGGAGCTCCTCTTACCCAAGACCTTAGGATTTTATTGGAACTCGAGGTCACCTCTTCAATACCGAGTTTACATTCCTCTAGGGTCTCAAGGCCCTTCTCTAGTTATTGTGCTAGCTCCTTATTGTTGTGTTGGGTCATCGTGGGAAAATTGGTATAGGAGTCCCGGTAGTGGTTTCATGTGAGTGTCTACTTGTGTCTTCACCCAAGCCCAGTAGTCTTTCTTGTTTGCAAGGATGTCATGTGAATGTGGGATACCCTGCAAAGGGGTGGCCAACATGCACATCTAGGGGTATGTGCAAGTAGGAATCCTCCTCCAACGAGGAGAACTCTGAGTGTTTAGATAGGGAGGAGGAGTTTACACAAGACCCAACTCACTCACTTGGTCATGTTATCTAACCATCATCCATGGACTTGATTGATGATCAATTGAGGGGAATCTAGGCCAGCCTGGCCACCCTTTGAGACCATATATATGAATATATAAATGAATTAATGTCCTACATGAATGATATCCAGTTTAGTTAGTCAAATATTCTGGAAAAAATAAAAAATATATGCAGAAGCTAGAGGTGAACTAATGAACCCATGCATGAGATAAAGGATAGCCTGGAGCACTTTGACTTCCATATGCATGAGAGGTAGTGTTGGCTTGTTAGGTCCTGACCCAGGTTCAAAGGTGATTTAGCAAAACAAATCCTAGTACTACTGGCCCTTTCAGAAATAGTCCACAGAGCACGCATTGAGGTCTCACTCGAAGTAGTATGGGATGGTGCTAGAACTAGGTTTCCGCACCCTGGAGATGTCTGATGGCTTCAAGTGGTCCACGGTTGCAGACGTTGCTACACGTAACTTCCTATATCTTGCAACCTAAGATACTGCCTTTGCACAGCCCTACTCGGGGGCCAAACAGTGTTATTACCAAATTCTGTACTAATCATCCAATGTTAGTTGATTAACTTAGCTTATTTGTCTGCTTTCAGTTATACTTAACAATATTCACAATTCATATAAGTGTGCACAATAAATAGATAGTATAATTGCAAATGATATCAAACATGTAATAACTTAGAACAGATGCACAAAATTGGTAACAAAACCTTTCTTTATTAATCTTTTCTCTGGTTACAGTCTCAACTCTACCATGCGCACTCAGCTATAGGGGTCCACGTACTCAGCCATGGACTCTACTAGGCCTCTGTGCACTCAGCTACAGAGCCTCTTCCTACTACTATGACCCAAGACACACTTAGATTCTTCTTTTATGCTTCACTATTGTTGGCTTGTTTGGGCTTGACCTAGGTTCAGAATTTATTTAGCCAAACAAATCTCGAAACTACCAACCCTTTTGGCAACAGTCCGTGGAGCACGGACTGAGGTCTCACCCGAGGTAGTATGGGAGGGTGCTAGAACTAGGTTTATGCACCCTAGGGATGTCTTGATGAAGGCTAGGAGGGTCATGAACTGATCCTGCGCACTTGTGTTGCTCCACGCAGATGTTTTGACCTTTTCGTAGCTCTATAAAGAGCGTAAAGAGGCATCGCCTAGATCCTTTATCCTTACCATGATATTATTATTATAGATCTTGAATTTAATTAAGTGGGCCAAATACTTTCATTTACAGACATGCGCGCAATCATAAATTGTAAACAGATGCATAAACATAAATATAGAAATAGATATGCAATGTTCCAAAACCAACTTATCTTTATTAATTCTTTTTCTAGTTACAATCCACTTCCTACCCTACGCACTGAACTATAGGGGTTCGTACACATAGCTACACCAGGCCTCTACGCACACAGCTGTAGAGCTTATTCTTAATACTACCAACCATGACTCAGACTTATAGAATCAAAGCGAATTTTTCATTTAAAAACCCATATCACTTTAGATTAGAACTAAAACTACATTCTACCCTTAGAGCCTCACTCTATTTATACATTCCCATGGTCCGCGGACCATGGGTAGGCCAACACATTCTATATTAAATTACAATATTTTACGGTGGACTATGAACTACCCTAGACTCTTGCACTCCACACCCACCTTTTGCAGGGTATTTACATTACATTGACCCAAAACTTGGCTTTAAGCCCCAAAAATCTGCTATGGTGGGATCCGCTGCCCAACAGACCCCCAACACAATCATCGCGACTTGTCCCAAGTCACTTGACTCATGCGGTGATATTTTCATGAAGTTCATCCAACAACCTCTATTCTTTGCTTACATACACAACACATTCTTCTGCTGTCTGTTGTACCCATTGTGCGCATATCTCAATGCTTCATTGTCAGGTGCAATTCCCTGCCTGAGTGTAGATATGCCATGCATTTGTGCTAGCTTTCCCTTGATCATGGATATGACCATGAATGATTCCTCGAGCCAAGGTTGGATGCATTCTTTAAGAACTGCTTCTTTCTGATGCATGGCATCCACCTGCGCCTTGAGAGCCTGGGCCTCCCTCACCTTGAGCAGTCACTGAGTACATTGTCGTAGGCCTGCTACAATTCCCACACTTCTGTCTCTGACCATTGTAGCATGGGGTCTTCCTGCAGTGAAGTGAGGGTGAAGAGTGGTTGATCTAACAAGCATGTGCAATCCTGTATGGCATGCTCTATTGCTTCCAACCCTGATTGAATGTCGTGGTTCCACTACTCTCAGACTTTCGTTAATGTAGAGGGCTGAACTTTCAGCATTAGCTCCATGATCTGTAGGTTGAGGGCCATCTAGATCTTTGTTGCTTCCTCATGTGGCTGGCGGAATCGACTGGCCAGTTTGTCAATTTGGATACCCACTGGTAAGTCTGTTGCAATCTCTAGCTCAGGGACGCTGCGACATGCTTCCTTGATGATTTTCTCCAACTGTTGAGCCTCAGCTACCACTTCATCACATTGGAGGCTCAATTGCTCGATGTTAATGCATTGTTCACTAAGTAGCTGGACTTGAATGTCCTTCCCTAGCGCGGAGCTCTGTTATCGCTCAATCCTACAACTGGTATAATATTTCTCGCAGGAGGGTTGCCAAGTTTAAACCAAGTCCCTTGAGCTAGCTTACTGTAGCTCTGTCCTCCATATTGGCCACTATTAGTGCTCCTTTCGATAGCGCAATGGTATTTTCCATTTTGGCCTGCAGAAATTGTTCGGTTTCCGATGTACCCATGTCCTCAGCTACTATTGTTTGTTGTGGTGCCCGCACCTAAAGTTCTTAAAATTGCACCTTGAGCTCCCCCAACACATTATGCTGCTCCATCATTGCCTCCTGGAGTGCCTCCCTGGTGACTTTGTGAACTGTGTTGCCAATGTCGTATGGATCACCCTTGGTTAGTGTAATAGGCTCCCGATCCAACTTGGAAGCCTTGGTCTTCTTCCGTGGCCCTGTTCATTCTGTGCCATGTGATCATTTCAATTGTGTCAAGGTGGTGCCTGGGTCCACTCCTTTCATTGTTTCATTTGTCCCCTGTTCTGTGGTTATGTCTGAGCTTCTTTCTTCCTGCATTGTAGTAGCCCCTACTGATGCTGCCTTTCCCCCAGTGGCCTTTGCTGCCTCCCAGGACGCCCATACTTCCACAACTAGTTTTCCATTCCATTTCTGTTGTGCTAGCCACTTGGTGGCAACCTTTGGTTTTTGAATCTTTGTCTCTTCGCGTGCTACCACATCTAGTGTGTGCCATTCCGTTGGCCGTGTGTCGAGCATCGTGAAAACATCGTCATCTATTACGATGAAGTGGAGTGTGGTCTACTTCTGCATTGGATCCTTCCGCATCTCGATATACACATTGTGCATATTTGCTTTAAAGTCTACAAAGCTCTTCAGACTCTCATATACCAAGGGTGATAGGTGCAGTCATTTGTTGATCCATATTCTTATGCTCGCCTCCATCAGTACCCAGAAGTTTTTGGTTTCTCAGATGTGCATGGCATCCTTTCTTACCCATAGCGATGCATATTTTGTTGCTTCTGGCTAGTCCTGATGAAGGGGAGGAAACCGACTACCCTCAGGCAATTTTCCTGTAACCAACAGGATCGATAAGAGAAACCATGCATAGTGGAAGGCCTTACCCTACTCCTGGGCCTCCCTGCAGTTTTTCAGGAACTCCTCATAGAGGAACTGTGACCAGTTGAACCGAACCCCTTTTGTGCATTACTCAGCCAGCACGATGACCGTTGCTGGTACCTCATTACCCCGACATTTTCTCATCACCTTTCCTAATGACAACTGTGTAGTGACGTGGACCCCTTTGTCCTATATGCTAGTAATAACGTAACCGCTCTACTTTTTCTCCAGTTTATATTTCTTTTACATGGCCTCCGTAATCGCCAAGTCTCCACTTGTGCCAACTATTTCTGCGGGGTCCCTTCCCATACAAGGAAGCCGAGAAATCCTATGAATGAGCTCTTTTGTGATGGGAATGGGCTCCTCCAACCACAAGTACACATTGTGCACTAGGAAAAGCAGTTGCCTAATGAAAAATATCGTGATTGGGGCCCCATGAAAGTGTGGAATTGATAGGAGGTGGAGTATCCCTACTTCCTCCACTATGTGCAGCCATTTTCATGGCTTCAGTGTTGTAACTGCCCCCTCTGTGCTTTGTTCCATCAGTTGGCTAGTTTCCAAATGAGGAAACTTCTCACTATCCGTGAGGTCCCAGTCTTCAAACTTCATGGTGGGTACATGGCCTACAGCTAAACCTTCAAATAGAACTCTCATGGAGAGGAATAGGGTGTTGAGTGTGCTTTTAACATCATCCAAATCTTTTGGTAACTTTACCCTCCCTTTCTGCGGAGGGACATACTTGGGAAGCTTTGTTGTAGCGCATACTCGCTGGACGTCTTCTTCCATCTCTTTGACAAAAGTTGGAGGATCCTCTTCCTCATCATCACTCTCAATATTAACTGCTTTTCCCTTCTCTTCCATCGACAGTTTGCCAAATGGTGGATTTTGCGAAGACATTCGGACTAGTCCTGCTACCTGTGGATCCCTTTGGGCCCTTAGCATCCAAGGCGATTTTGGAATTTCCGTTGCATCCCCCACTAGTGACATAGGGCTTGATGCAGCTTCCTTGGCGGTTGACATTGCTCTTTTGAGAAGTTCCTACATCTCTTTCGGTAATGCTTCAAATACTGAACTCACTGTCAAAGCCTCTAAAGCCATAAAGTACATGCACCATAACTAAATTTTCAAGATGCCAAGGGTTGTTCGGTGGGTAATCATTTGGGATTTATAGGTTTGCTAGAATTCAAAGTTGACCATTCCCCCCTTTTCTGGCTCATTAATGCTATATTGGTGGAAAATCGTTTCAAATCTAGTTCTGACTCCATGTCTTAATTGCCTGCCATCCGCAACTCATTGTCTTAAACGACCCATCTTCTCATGAACAATGACATCAATGGTCACTTTCTAGCCTATCCATGCGATAGCGCATTCCCTTGTGCACGAATGCGACCTGTTTGTCATACTGATTCTACACGCAATTTCCATGCCGCGCAGCCCCCCCTACAAACTCTTTTATAGTCCCACGTGCTCTTTCAACTTCTTGGAGCACTGAGATTGTGCTTCCTATAGATAGACAATTGGTTGCACTATTGGTGTGAGGCTTCAAGTCACCTCTCAATCGGGTTTGCGGACCTCCCTTAGTTACCCTCATGCCCGTTAATGCCTCACATTATTCTTTATGCAGTGGGCTTCCTTAGGTACTCTATCCAATAAGGCGCGATCACAGCCATGGTAGTATAGCCAAAAACTCTCGGCAACAATCTTCTATTGTGGGGGTAGTATTGCGCACATGTGGCCTGGTCCTTCAGTCATCACGTAAGGCTTGCAAGATTTTGGTTTCTAGTTCTCTGGTCTCTTCATCCATTAATATGCTTTTCTGCTTCAGTTGCACCCGATCTTCTTCAAGTTTGCAAAGCTCAAGATTCCTTCACTGAATGGCTTCTTGAATCTGCATATGTTCATCCTCGTGCAACTGCATAATTTCTTCGCTTTGATCCTTGCGTTTTGTTGCAATTATGGGGGTGATTGCAGGAGGACTATGTCCTACAACCCAGTCTTGATTCTACTCATCGTCTTCAGAACCATTTCCATGCCTAGGTTCCCGCACATGGCCCTATATGCCCATCGGACCACTAGCACGTGCAGGTCCCAATCAGTTCATCCTATCTGGTAAACTTTGTTCATGACTCTGCATAGATTTTTGAATGCTCCGTCACAAACTATTTGTGGAGTGCATCGCCTTCCCTGCTGCCGCGCAGGGTTCTGATTTTCGATCCTTAATCTACGAGGTGTTTGTATTGCACATGTTTGTACCCACCGACACAGGTGGGTGTACAAACTTCTTTGTCCTAGTTTCCCAGCTCGTGTCTATCGCTGGTGACTTCCAAATCATAAACGCATCCGTCTGCTACATTCGTGCCAATTTCCAATATTGTTCTAGTGTGTATTCCACCATCGCATGGGTGTCGCGTGCAATGCCCATTCTAGCACACCATCCTACTCTGTTCTGGCACTTCCCTTTCAATTTTTTCTAAGAATTCATCCATGCCTGTCTCCCCATCATATGTTGGAAGTTCCCTTGCTTCAACCGTCACGCACCGCAATGATCTAATCATCATGTTGCAATTCAGCGTTGTTACTTCGTGCAATCGGTTCTGCTAGCGTTCTATTTCTTCATTTGAATCAGAAGTATAGGAACTGTCACACTCCCATGAGATTCTCCCATATGCCATCAGGTTCACCCGATCCTGGTCTTGTGTTGTTATCTAGTAAATGCAATCCAACTCATTTTCCTTGTCATCATCATGCACAAGTTCATTGTAGCGTCCTCCTTCGGCTGGATCTAGTGGAACTACTATGCGTAGGGACTTTTTCTCTAAAATCATCTTCCGCTTCTTTAGGTTGATGACTCCATTCATATCCATGGCCCAGTCTATTCCTAGCAGCACGAGGTAAGGGTTTTGGTCATCAACAATCTCTATTACCTCAAAGTCCATTTGCGTGCACGCACCTCCAATATCCACTGTTGTTGAAAATAATACTAAGATGGTGGGGGTGAATCAGTATTAGCAAATAAAAAATTTTTCATTTCCATAATCAGATTCATATACGCTACTTCAGTTAAGGGAACTCGCATGTACACACTGTTACCGGGAATAGTGTCCACTCAAATACTGTTATTCCCGCTAAGACTGGTAGCTATCTTAGAAACAAACAAGTAAAGTCTACTTTCGTTTTCCTTTATGAAAATAGACAAGAGGGGAACCAAGGGAGACCAACCTTAGTCTTGCGCCTGATTTCCTCTCCTTCCTGATAGAGCTTTGCCGCTTCTTCTTCGTCTGCCCAACTTCAAAGAGCACCTGTGGAATCACAGCAACATACTACTATCGAAGAACAAAGATCTATATTCATAAATAACACAACACCAGATGTGTGTTAACCATACAAATGCATATATAAACAAGTACACAAGAATATGGAGGAAAACTTGAATAGCTTTATTAAGATAAAAATTAGTAAGAGGATTACAACCATATGTTCTGACCCAGCATCACACTCCAGCTAGAAATCCCTTCTTCACCTCAAACAATGCTTAGATCACCCAACACTATGAATGTACACTAGAAAACCAACAACACTTCTCTATAAGACACAAAATTCCAGCCTCTGGATCTCTGTGATGAGGGATCCATATATAGATGATTATAGGGAGGTGACTCATCTTCTGGGGTCTTGATTAGTGTCATCTCTTTGATAGTTCCTGCTTCCACTCGGAGAATGATGATCTCTTACTCATCCCTGGTCGAAAACAAAGAGGCAAGTGTCAGAGGGGAAGCTTCTGGAAGGTTCCATGATCTTCCACCCCGCATTTTGTCCTTGCCATTTGTCCATTCTCGACCATTTCACCCTACAGAGGAGAAATTCAGTATACATCGCACCTTTTACACTGGGAAGGTGATATGCATCGCACCCTCTGCACTGGGTTTTCAGTATGGTCTAGTTTTGACCATTTATGAGCAGTTTTTAGTGGAGAACTTCTGGGAGATGATGTAATTAGCTGAACTTGTTCCTTTAGGTAGTGAAGAAACACTTTTAGGGACTTAGGAGCCCTCAGTTTATGGACGTTTATGATTGGGGTTGCAGTGCCCAAAAATGTCTATAACAGTTGCCCCCTAAAGCATGAGGTCGTTAATCTTTTGATGTCAGGTGAAATGCTTTACCATGAGGATCCGAAGTTTTTTGCGAGCCGGGAGGTGACCTGTAATAAGATACAATACAATACATTATCTTCATAATATCTTTCATGATATAGCTGAGGCAGGCATTCCCATGCTCAGCTTTATAAATTCATTTTCATGTACATACGACAAACAATCGTCTGTGTAGCAGACTGATGATTTGAACTCATCATCCTTTGATTTGGATGATCATCTGTTCAGAAATGATGTACATTTGATGTCTTTATATTCTTGAATATATTACAGCCTGGATGGATGAAACTAGATCTGGGGTCTTCAAAACTCGTTCAATCTTCACTCAGAGTACAAGTCAATCCATGTGAAAAATGTTCTGGAGTCGAACAGGGAAAGACATCGCCTGATTACCAGCCAATGATGTAAGTTGTTAACAGGCATGAGAGGAATCACCAATAATGAAAATGACCCTTAGGGTACTACAATACAATTCACGTGGTGTGAAAAAAGACTTGGCGTCGAACACCACGCAAAATCTCTCGGTCGAAGGCCATTAATGTAAACCTGTCGCCGAAAGTGAGAAACTTGCCATTGAGGCATGCAAGCTTCAAAGTACTGAAAGGGTTGTTCCTAAGTCAACTTCTTGGATAATGAGCTGATGTCGACAAGAAGTGACCCATCGCATGAGGACCTTAATGAATCCCACATCAACGACACGAAACGAAGCAAATGATTTTGGAGGTGAAAACAATCTAACGATATAGGGTTCAGGGTGGTGGTCATGAAGGAATGGAGCATGAATGTATTGCAGTGGGTGAGGCACAGGTGCATTGTTTGAATGAATTCTCTTGAACATATCGGTGACACTGAAGATGGATTCATAGCGTTAACCCCAAGGATGGATGGTGTGATGGACCAATGGTGATGACTAGTGAATGGAACAACCCAACCCAGCATGGATGCGGAAGGAAAGTGTCATGTTCAAGAGCGACTTGCTACCAATAAAGCTTTTTCAAGTTTTCTTCACAATTTTCCCCAGTCATTGCTGACCAGTACCTATTTATTTTTTTCAAGCTTGAGGAGGATAACATATGCTTGTTCTATAATCCACCCTTCGAGTGAACTTGTCGCTATATTTTAACAAGCCTAACGAGAGTGAAACTCGTTCTCGTCCATCTGGACGAGTTTGTCACTATTTGGTTTTAACGAGTTTAACGACAAAGATAACTCGACCCCTTTCAATTTTAGAGAGTCCGAAAGGAACAGAAAGGAGACTCCAACGATTATTTTTCGTCATGTAATCCCTTAAGTCCGAAAAAGTGTAAAATAATACAAAAGGGATGAATTTTTCGATAGTTTTGACGAGCCGAACAAGACAAGCACTCAATCTTTTTATGTAATAAGCCCTCAGGTCCAAAAAGATTAAAATCTAGAGGAGGGATAGCACTTTCGATGACTTTAATGAGCCGGAGAGGCCAATCGCTCGAAAATCTTTTCATATTTTACGAGTCAGTTGAAAAGAGCTTAAAGGAGACTTTTTTTCGAGGAATGAGTGATGGTTTCGGGTAGCAGTTGATTCCAAGTAAGATTTGGAGTTTTCCAATCATGACAGTGTCACAAGGATGGCTAATAGAATCACTCTTCGCAGATGTTCCTCAAAGGGGTAAACAATCGTATGGGGGTGAATGATCGGCTAAAAACAGATTGGAGGTGATGATGAGAACACGACCAAGGCTCAAAAGCTGGCGATAAGGAATTCACAATGGTTATTTACCGATTCATTTTTTAATGAGCTTAAACGCTGGGGGAAACATTTGATCATGACTTATGTTTATTTTTTAATGAGCTTGAACTATGCGCTAAAATTGCTTCTGGCGGGTTTATTTTTTAACAATCTTGAACTCTACCGTAACACTGCTCGCCAGTGGTATGATAAGGATATCTCCTTCAAGATGCTATTTTGAAGGGGCTTACATCTTTAAAGCTTTCCCCTGAATCCTTTCTTTATGCAAGCTAGGAAACAACTAGCCTTACGGGTTTAAAGTGTTAGAAGTCCTACAAATTTAAAAAATAAATAGTCACTCTTCGCTTGCATGCGGAAAGGCTTGCATGCCCCTAGGTATAGCGAAAAATTTAAGGTTACCATGAAAGTTCCATCTGCGTAGTAGACATAAAGCTTCCTTAGCGATGTCTACCAAAATAGACAAAGGGGAGTGGTGCAACTGCATGCCACTCAGCATAACCTTAACAAAGGTATCTTATTCCAACCCAATCCCATTCTTGTGAGGATGGGTATCAGACTATTCATTTATCCCTTGTGGAAACCCACTCTATACCCAAGGTTTCTCTACCAAAACAGACTAGGGTGCATGCCCCCTGGGTTTCAGTCACATCCCCCTGAATCACTCGTGCCCATCAGGTGGATAGACTGGAGATCGATGAGACATTCCTCGCGTGAAAAGACCATTTAGGGATGGCATTTGACTATTTGCAATGTGTGAACTGGCGAATGACATTTGGTCTATGAGCTTGACCATTCTGCCTTCGTGCGGAAAACACGTTACTCTAAAGAGTGAGGGGATGATGGCTCCCATGCAATAAATAGAGTCGCATCCAAGGAGTAGATTATAATCCAAGGGTCCTTGAACTACCATCACATTCATGTGAATAGATTTCCTTCTCAAAGTAATGGGCACATTTGGAAGGATCCCTAAAGGTCGATAGGTTCCTCTGTCGAAGCCTCTTAGATTTCTCATTTCAGGCAAAAGCGCTGGCGAACCAAGCGCTTTCCAAGCAGTTGAGGAAAGGATACTCACAGAAGCCCCTTCATCGATGATGGTACCATCCATAACCATTCTGTAAGCTTGTACAATGATTCTGAATGGTACACTAGCTGGTAAACGGGGTCTGCCTAGTAGATTCCAGTCGAAGGAAATGACTAGGTTGCATGGTGGTGGGACCGAATAGACGGCCGGATATGACTCTGATGAAATTTCTTCCTACGATAAAGGAATGGGAGGACTACGCCCAAGTTCATCGGAGTCTGTGTTGATGAAAATAATTTGAACGGTGTCGCTCTCTTTCTCTTCAGTGACGGTATCATTCGAAGATGAGAACTTTGAAGGCAAGACCAGGTCAACTGCCGTCTCAACCTTTTTACTTTCGTCTGGTATGGATTCAGAGGGTTCATTTTCAATGATAGACACTTCGGCTGACCACAATGACGGGCCAGATGGATTTTTAACCGGTGGAGGACTTGGCAAGAGTTTTTTATATCCAGGAGGAGGTCGTAGCAGTGAAACAGGACAGTCATCCAAAACTCTTTTAGCCTCATCAAGGAAGGGACAATGGTGGATGGCGTGATTTCCTTCAAACGACTTACAAGAAAATCTAGGATTCCTTTTCTATCCATGTGCTTCACTTTCACTGGTTGATGGTGTGCATTCAACATGATCATCAAAGGTTGATGCCACCAGATTGTGCAAACAAGGAGACCAGTCCCTTAAGATCTGGGGGATGCAGGGACAATCTCGGTGAAAGTGGTCTCCATTGCAAATGACACAAGGAGATTTAGGTTTCGATGGTGCGGTGTGAGGATTTTCTTTAGATGGCACTTGGTTGCCCCCTTTCGATTTTGGTTCCTTTTTCTTCTTTTCCTCTTTCTGCTTCTTCTCAGTCACTTGATTTCTAGCTTTATCGGCTTTATCAAGAGAAGAGGAAGGAGGAGAGGGAGAATCAGATGAAGTAGAAGGTTGGGAGGCAACTCTAGTGTCATCTAGTGGCTGACTTGACTGTTCAGGAATTGCGGGATTCTGAAGGACAAAGGTAGAGAAGAGCCAGACAGGAAAATCAATTGTCAACCCTGGAAGTGACAAAGTGGCCATATGGGGTGCACCAACATCTCCCCAAGAGGAGAAGGGACTAGGATTTCCTCCAAGGGGAAATCTTTGGTTGGTAGACTCCAATTTCTCAACCTAAAGACCAATAAGGGAATTTGTGATGTTATTATGATTAAATAAATTTTAGACGCTTTGACACAACTTGTTTTTTCAATTTTAAAGAGTCGAGAAAAAACAAAAGATGACTCTAGTCACCTTCGATTTTTATTGAGCCTGAAGTGACAAGTGCTCAGAGGACCTTTTCGTTTAAGGAGTCTAAAAAGGAGAAAAATGGACTTCTCTGGAGATCTAGGCAAAGAGGATTACCAAACCAATCGCAAAACTGCAGAATAATTTTTACGGTATGGTAGTCAATCTTCCCGAATGTTGTGTTCAATGCATTGCAATCGATAGGGCGGCAGACACGGCTTCCTAAAGATAAAGGATGCAGCGTATTGTGGTCTCTAAAAATATACTCGACGGTACATGGGAGCACAAGTCCATACTGGCACTTGTCATCTCATAGTGGAGGAATCACCCAACCAACAATGAAAGCAACATTTACGAGGTTTTATGACGTCAGAATACGTCTCTAGCCTAGACCTCTAGATGTTGTGCGTTAGGTTCCAAAGCGTTGTTAGATTCAGTAAATTTATTTTAAGTTGATCTTGCTTAAAAATTTTCCTTTCAAGTTCACCGCATGATGTGTATATAATTCCTAAAATGTAGTGTAAGATGCTAAACAAACGTTTAATCTTCTTTTGGCAATGAAAATCCTAGCTACTAAGGAAATAAAGTTAAGAATCTTTCTACAAAGAGCACAAAGCACATGATAAATGCAATGTCCTAAATCAAACCAAGAAGTCAAAATGCAAATGCACGTGCATTTATTTTTTTTAGCCTTCTTAATGTATGAATGACGATAAGAAATCTATGTGCAAATCTGAATTACTTTCAAAGCAACAATACTCAACAAATTTCTTTTCAAAATTAAGTGAAGGTAAGAGAGACACTTTGCGATTTCGAAATGAAAATTGCTTTTTGACACTTTAAAAACTACTAATTCAAATAATATGCAATAGCAACTGTATAATCAACTATCAAGATCAATGGGATTGTCTTCTAAAATAGAAAACGACAGCTACGACACTTTCAGATCTAGAAACGACAGTTCGACTATGCTACTTTTTTGCAAAAGAGAACTGAAAATGGTGCACAATACATAAAAACACTTACAGTTCTTTGCACTAAGGAGACGAAATAATGTAAGAAAAGGGGGTTTTCATAGAGATACACTAACTAGAGACAGAAAAAATCCTGAATAGGATTGAAAACAATGAGAAAAAACCACAGTTTGAAGGTAAAGTTAACCTTCCCTGACCATCGCACCTGTCACACTATGAATTCAGTATGCAGCACACTTACTGCATTCGGGAAGTGCGATGCATACAGTCTGCCTTGAAGGCAGGGTGTGATGGTACCAATGCGAGACTTTAAAGAGGTTTTTACTCACAATTTGCAATTTAGTTCAGGGATTTAGGTCAGGTAAGTAATGTTCAGTATATGTAAAACACAGGGGTGATCTAATGAGGTTACTAGAGCCACCACTTAGGGCAATTAGACTATTTTCAGATCGATTGTTTAATTCATAAACAAAACCCGGAGATAGACTGAAGCAGCATTGATCTACTTCGCATTTGTATAACAAATGCAGTTCGAAGGCTAGCTGGCTTGGCTTCAGGCTCCGTCTATAAGTTTATAAAAGAAACAAAGATAGATAGGCTAACAAATAATCTAGTCGCTCCCCAGCGGAGTTGCCATTTTGTTACCGAGAATAGTGCCCACTCAGTTACTGCTATTCCCACTAAGACTGGTAGCTATCTTAGAAACAAACAAGTAAAGTCTACTTTCATTTTCCTTTATGAAAATAGACAAGAGGGGAACTAAGGGAGATCAACCTTAGTCTTGCGCCTGATTTCCTCTCCTTCCTGATAGAGCTTTGTCGCTTCTTCTTTTTCTGCCCAGATTCAAAGATCACCTATGGAATCACAGCAACATACTACTATCGAAGGACAAAGATCTATAGTCATAAATAACATAAGACCTGATGTGTGTTAACCATACAAATGCATATATAGACAAGTACACAAGAATATGGAGGAAAACTTGCATGGATTTATTAAGATAAAAAGTAGCAAGAGGATTATAACCATATGTTCTAACCTAGCATCATCCTCCAGCTAGAAAGCCCTTCTTCACCTAAAACAAAGCTTAGATCACCCAACACTATGAATGTACACCAGAAAACCAACAACACTTCTCTATAAGACAAAAAATTCCAGCCTCTAGATCTCTGTGAAGAGGGATCCATATATAGATGATTATAGGGAGGTGAGTCATCTTCTGGGATCTTGATTAGTGTCCTCTCTCTGATAGCTCTTGCTTCTAGTTGGAGAATGATGATCTCTTACTCATCCCTAGTCGAATATAGAGAGGCAAGTGTCAAAGGGGAAGCTTCTGGAAGATTCCATGATCTTCCACCCCGCATTTTGTCCTTGCCATTTGTCCATTCCCAACCATCGCACCCTACAGAGGAGCAATTCAGTATGCATCACACCTTGTACACTGGGAAGGTGATATGCATCGCACCCTCTGCACTGGGTTTTTAGTATGGTCTGGTTTTGACCATTTATGAGCAGTTTTTAGTGGAGAACTTCTGGGAGACGATGTAATTAGCTAACTTTGTTCCTTTAGGTAGTGAAGCAATACTTTTAGGGACTTAGGAGCCCTTAGTTTATGGACATTTATGATTGGGGTTGAAGTGCCCAAAAATGTCTATAACACACACAACTGTGTTTAATGCAACTAGCCTATAGCCAACAAACTTATGATTCAGTTAATTCATCATATGTTGATCTTTAGTTAGTGCATCAGAACTTCAATAACCATATAAATTGTAATGAGATGTAGTAAAAATAGAACAGAACATCACACATAAGAAACACACATGAACACCATGATATAAGGTGGAAACCCAATGCAGGACAAAAACCACCTGCTGTTGTCTTCCTTTAATATAAGAAAAACCTCTTTACAATATTGTACTGGTGCAGACTCAAACCAGTACGTAGGCACCCACTTGCAGAAGGCTACAACCTTCTCTTTTTCTCTAGATTCTACTGGAAGGGAGATACAACCATGTATCTCTTGTACTAGTCGATATATTTACTAGTATGTAGGCACCGACCTACAGAAGGCTACAACTCTCTCTCATTTTCCAGCTACTACTAGAAGGGAGCTCCAACCCCCTGGCTCTTGTACTAGCCAATATGTTTACCAGTACATAGGTGCCAGCCTACTGAAGGCTCCAACCTTCACTCTTCCTCCAGGGACCATGTTTCATAAATTTTCAGACTGGATACTCCTGGATCACAACACATAATCTCAAGGCCACGTTTCATCCAATTTTCATATTGGACCCATCAACAACATTGAAGCTTAAAATCAATCACCACTGCAATACAACCATTGCGTCAACTAATCATTAAATTTAGAATCACCCAACACTGAATCATTAAAGATCTGTCACCAGAACACAGAGCAGAACCTAAAACTCTGCAACGACCACTAGAACCATCTGCAAATTTAGATATCCTATTTCATGATGTATATGCTACTTTGATGAACCGAACCAGCATGTATACGCAATTTTACCAAAGAAAACCCACGTATAGATCTGCAAATTCTAATTTATAAACTTCACAGCTATTTCAGTATTCAGTCATACCAGATCATAACATTTTTGGAATAAACATGCATAAGTAATTCAGATCTAGTCTATCCATGATCAAACCACATAATGATAAAACATTCCAAGCCTTAAGATCCTGATCCATCATCCATCAACATCCACATAGGTGCATCCTTGGTTTAGATCAAGAAAAGCATCACAAACCCATAACCTGCATACTGGATCTCACAGTTCATCAAATATTCAATACTTGCACACCTTGGCCTAATGATCTTCACCTCCTTTTATAGTTTTAGGCCTTTCTTAATACCATGGACCAAAACCACTTAGGAACAATACCTTCGACCAAATACCTAGGGTCAACACCTCGGACCAGATACCTTGGACCAATACCATGGATCAAAATACCATGGACCAAATACCTTGGACCAAAACTTAGTTTTCCAAGATATACGTGCCTCTCCTTCTGTGAAAGTGTGTGTGTACGTCATACGCTCATTTTGGTCTGTTAACCCACGTGTATACACTCCTTTGTCAAGGTGAACCTACGTATACCTCTCCCTTGTCATTAATTCTTTGCTCTTGACCTGCTACACTATGATGCATCATCTGAGTGAGTTGCCATCAAGGACAAAACTTGTATCTTAATGCCAACAATCTCCCCCTTTGGACTTGATGGCAACAACAACACCAAGTCACTCGCCCCCTTTGACATCAAGGGCAAAGGGCCGACCAAGATATTCTCTCCCTAGATATACATTATGCTATCCATACTCCCCCTGAGTACATGCTGAAATCTCTGATTGAGCTCCCCCTTTGTACATGCTGAGATGCACTAAACCATCCTTGCTCCCCCTGAGCACATTCAGAGTTTGCAAAAATATTTTTCAAAAGAATAACATGACTCTACAACTCAACTAAGCGGGTATCACCTTCCTATCACCATTGACTCATACATACATCAATCTCCCAACCAAGTGGGGATATACCAAATGTTTATACATGACGGAAATATAAATTATTACATCATCCTTCCCATGCATAGTGGGGTTACAAATTAGGTCTTTGCATGACGTCTACATCAAATGATATACATGACTTTTATAACAAAGATCAACAATCTAAAGAAGATCATGATAGTCATTAGCAACTATCATACACCATATATGATCTATACCATAAGCATCTGTCAACAGCATCTAGACTTATAACCTACAATACCACTCTCTTGACCAACCAACAATAAGTGGCAAGATGTATCATTTAGCCACATAAGCATCATCACCAAAGACTTCTAACCATAATGCCAACAATGCATTATTTGAAGCATATGCTCCCCATGAACCTGTTCCATTTGTTCACTATTAGATCTGATCTTGCATATATTAGCAAGAATTATCAAGGCATTATCATCAATCTGATATACATTAATTTAACTTGTGAGGATTAAAAATACTTCTAAATAACATCTTATGAATGCCAACACATTTCCACACATCATCAATAGATTGTAACCATCATCAAATAGAGAAAATAATTATCTGAATCATATCATACCCTTTTTCTTGAGTTTGTCCCACTACTTTTCCTCAAACCAGCATATACGCCACTGTGTAGCTTCGATCTCGCATATATATGTGACTTGTCTTCATGAAACCTGCATATGAGATTTAGAACACTAAATTTTCACACCTTCAGCTCCCTCTAAGTTTATCATGTCTATATACTCTGTTATGCCATATTTTTTTGACTGTATTTCCTTCTTCTTCCATATCTTTGACTGTGATGATGTTTTCTCCTTTTGGTATGGTGCCCAAAATCTTCTCTTGCATTCCCTTTCTATATGTCCAAGCTTGTTACATGCATAACATCTCATATGATTCATATTCCTTCTATAATATTCAATGGCTTTGTGACCAAAAATATTGCAAGCAAAAAAATATCCCTTAAAGTACCTCGAACATGATGATCTTTTTGTGTGACGGTCTTGCACCATTCTACTTTTGCATCTTGCTGCAACATGTCCAAGATTATGACATACATAACACTCAACATTATTCATCTAAGAAAATAACTGACTATCATTTCCATAGTTTGGAGTAAAATATTTTCTTTGATGGATTTCTTTCCTTGGTTGTTGATGTGGTTGACATCTTATCTCCTTGTTGAGCATTTCAGGTTTTGCATTAGAGTTCCTTGCCTCACCCTGTGAGCTAGATTCACCTTCAACAGATTCATAAAAGCCAAGACTAGTTTTGATAGTAGGAGATCTTTGACTACTAATAATATCATCCAAAATCTTAATACTGTCTTGAAATCATAACAATTTATCATTTTCTTCTAATTTTCCTTTTAAGATATTCACCTCAACCTGATATTACTCTTCCTTTTCTAGATGTTTCTTCTTCAATATTTCTGTAGCGTTTCTTCCTTCTTCCACTTGTTGCCTTAATTTGAGAATCTCATTTTCCTATTCTTTATATGCTTCATTCTACTTATTTTTTAATGATATCACTTCATCCTCCAACATTTGACATACTTTGAAGGCACACTCCAGCTAAGCTTTTAATCTGGTAACTTCTTCTTTGAGGGCACACTCCCTTTTGTTAAATAGATCTTGTTGATCTATGATTTTATCTGATGCTTCATTTTCTTGTTCATTTTCAATCTGAGGTGATTCAGAATTTGAATACTTACTTCCACGTAACGACAAGCTATCGATGTTCCTTTGAGCTGTCCTCTTCTTTTGGCACATTTTCTTTCGCATTGTTCTATGGATCTCCTTCAAGTGATCAAGCTTCTACCAAAGTACCTGCTCTGATACCAATTCTTGGAAATAATACTGGGAAGGGGGTGGGGGGTGAATCAGTATTAGAAAATCAATAATTTTTCATTTCCATAATCAAATTCATATACGCTACTTTAGTTAAGGGAACTCGTGTGTACACGCAACTGTGTTTAATGCAACTAGCGTATATCCAACAAACTTATGATTCAGTGAATTCATCATATGTTGATCTTTAATCAGTGCATAAGAACTTCATTAACCATTTAAACTATAACAAATGCAGTAAAAATAGAACAAATCATCACACATAAGAAACACACATGAACACCATGATATAAGGTGGAAACCCAATGCAGGACAAAAACCACCTACTGTCGTCTTCCTTTAATATAAGAAAAACCTATTTACAATATTGTACTAGCACAGACTCATACTAGTACGTAGGTACCAACTTGCAGAAGGCTACAACCTTCTCTCGTTCTCCAGCTTCTACTGGAAGGGAGCTACAAACCCCTGGCTCTTGTTCTAGCCGATATATTTACTAGTATGTAGGCACCGGCCTACAGAAGGCTACAACCCTCTCTCATTTTCCAGCTACTACTGGAAGGGAGCTCCAACTACCTGGCTCTTATACTAGCCGATATGTTTACCAATATGTAGGCGCCGACCTATTGAAGGCTCCAACCTTCACTCTTCCTCCAGGGACCACGTTTCATAAATTTTCAAACTGGATACTACTGGATCACAACACCATAATCTGAAGGCCATGTTTCATCCAATTTTCATACTGGACCCATCAACAACATTGAAGCTCAAAATCAATCACAACTTCAATACAACCATTGCATCAACCATTCATGAAATTTTGAATCAACCAACACTGAATCACTGAAGACCTATCACCAGAACACAAAGCAGAACCTAGAACTCTGCAACAACCACTAGAACCATCTACAAATTCAGATATCCTATTTCATGATGTATACGCTACTCTAATGAACCGAACCAACGTGTATATGCGCTTTTACCAAAGTGAACCCACGTACAGATCTGCAAATTCTAATTTATGAACTTCACAACTATTTCAGTATTCAATCATACCCAAATCATAACATTTGCGGAATAAACATGCGTCAGTAATTCAGGTCTAGTCTATCCATGATCAAACCACATAATGATAAAACATTCAAATCCTTAAGATCCCAATCCATCATCTATCACCATCCACATAGGTGCATCCTTGGTTCAGATCAAGAAAAGCATCACAAACCCATAACCTACATACTGGATCTCACTCTTCATCAAATATTTAATACTTGCATGCCTTGGCCTAATGATCTTCTCCTCCTTTTATAGTTTTAAGCCTTTCTTAATACCATGGACCAAAACCACTTAGGATGAATACCTTGGATCAAAATACCATGGACCAAGTACCTTGGACCAAAACATAGTTTTCCAATATATACGCACCTTTCCTTCTATGAAAGTGCATGTGTATGTTATACGCTCCTTTTGGTCTGTTAACCCACATGTATATGCTCCTTTGTTAAGGTGAACCTGCGTATAGATCTCTCTGATCATTAATTCTTTGCTCTTGACCTACTGCACTATGATCTATCATCTGAGTGAGTTTCCATCGAGGACAACACCTGTATCATAATGCCAACAACTGTTACCCTTTGCAACCTCCCCATGCGCAAGATATTTTGTTGGTTTTCCATCCGTAATTGAATCGGGGACCATTCAATGCAGGCCTGCCCATGCATTCCCATGTCTGTTTGGGTAATACATTCATGTCTGAACCCAAGTCCAAGATTACCTTATACATTTCATACTCGCCAATTTGCGCCGTCAATCTCATTTCCCTCCCAGTGCATAATGCATGCCTTCCAGGTTTCTGGACTATGCACGGTTCACTCGACCCTGTACACCTAGTGATTAGCCCTTGTATTCCTTTAATTTCCTTATTATCACGTAGTAGCTTCATGCATGTCTCTTAAAAGGTAGTAAGCATAGAAGGATCCATTCCTGGCTCTGGTTGATCCTTACTACCTGAAGTAGAGGCCTCCAAGAAGCTCTTCTTAGCTTCCATAAATGTCTCCTTTCCGTGTTCCTAGTCAAACCTAGGTTCCTTTGTAAGAGCCTTGTGAACCCATGTATCTTCCTCGGGCTGCTTTCCCTTATCTTCCCCTGTGGTCGCGCCACTCCTGAGCACCATATTCACATTTGGGTATTCTTTGTAGGGTTTAGACCTCATCATTTGAATATTCTACGTCAGAGTAAGCTGAAGTACCCCTTTCGCTCACATCTGCATGATCAATGTAGGACAATATACTGCTTCATGATCGAACTAAGCACGGTTTGAACAAGATATTCTCATTGGGTTGGTACAATCACGAGCATAGTGTCCTAATCCTCCGTAATTGTAACAGATTAACTGCCCGTGGCCCCTTCCTAGCCCCATTCCTCCTCATCCTCAAACTCGGCCATGAAATCCAATGCGCGCCATCCCCATAGCTGGGTCAAGGCCACACATTTTTTTCTTCATTCTATATGCTAGGGTCCACTCCATCATTAACTCATAGCTTCAACATGTACGCTCGTCGTGGCCCACTGATCTACAGAAATTACAAAACAGTTGCAAGGGAGTCTGTGTATACTTTTGCAACAAATGACAGTTGTCCATCGTGTGCTTTCCTCCCACCTGACAGATCACACACCAGAGCACGGGTACAACATTTAGCCCTGCTTGTGCCTCTGGTCTCAATGGCATTGGTCCCTCTCCTACCAAGTAGTTCGCGAATACTGGACAGTGATCCTTGTCATGGCCCTAGCCTTTACATTTTATGCACCACACTTCTTCACACACCTCTAGCCGGGGTACCCTATCCTACTTCAAACTTTGCATTTCCAAGCATGGGTTCTGTAGTTGTGTGTGGATCTCTTGGACTCCCAATCTCGGATCCTGTATTGGTGTTTCATAAAACCTCATCGCCATTTCCAGTGCTTCAGCCTGGGTTGAAAGCTTCTGCTGTGACAGCATTGTCCTCAGGTGTGGTGTCCAAGGCACCACAAACCACGCGTGATGTTGTGCATTCGTTAGCATCACATTAACCTTACAGATCGTACTCTTCAGTCTCTGATCCAGATCCCAGGGGGTCTCACCTAGAAGCATCGCGATCTCTTTAAATCTGATGATTCACTATGTCTCTGATTTTGGCTGGCCAAATTCTTTGTTCAACAAATTCTGGATCTCTGCTATTCCTACATTTGGGTGATCATTCAAGTGCTTGATATACAAGGTCAGTGCACGATCCTGCAACATGCTCACCAATGTGGCCTTCTTAATGTTGTCATCCGTGACTCCTTAGGCTTCCCACACTACTCTTACCACGAACCAGAACTGGTCTGGATCCTCATTCCCTACTCCTTTGAATACGAGTAGCTTGATCGTGCTTGCCGTGCTGAACTGCAGGTTTGGTGGAGGCAAGGTGGTTGAATATGGAGGTGAAGTAGGTGAAGAGGGTGATGGTGTAAGTGGAGGTGATAACTACGCATTGTGCTACCTTATCAAACTAACCACACTTCTCAGGGAAAACCGAGTGTGATCTTCCTCGCTTACTTGCAGAGGTGAAATTAAAGGATTGTTTCCTAACCCTTCAATCCCTTTGTAGATCTTTCCATTTTGTGTCATTCCAATCATTAGTGTATTCGCATAACCCGCTTCTCACATAGTAACATCTTAATCTAGGTATTTAGGGATTTGATGTACCTACCTCGCGGTCCCTTTAGAAAACATTATTCTGCTTCGCAATAGCTCACGGTTGTGTCTATCATGAACTTAGTGATATATCCCCTATTATCCAGCCAAACCAATGGTCCACGACCCACGCAATCTCATCTTTTGATGCCTCTAGTCTGCATACTAACTCCAGAGTCCACACTATCGATTAATCGAGCTTTTACCTTCCCTGGCTGTCGTCTAACCTCATGATCCAATCATATAGCTCTGAAGAGAAGGTCGCGAAGAAGATCTCGTGGATTTCCATATATACGTAGCGATCCAGCCACCTCTTCTCAGATATCTGTGGAGTCTTGTTTTCCTGTGTTACGAACTCGTGAAGCTTCTAATCCAACCAATATTCATTTTCCTTCTTCATATGGTTCCAGTTCCGACATTAGACATCCCTTAGGCAGATCCTAGTCCTGGCAACGGAACCATTTGTTGGCTTGTTGGGGCCTAACCTAGGTTCAGAAGTGATTTAGCGAAACAAAACCTGAAACTACAAACCCTTTCAACAACAACCCGCAGACTGAGGTCTCACCCAAGGTAGTATATTAGGGTGCTAGAACCAAGTTTCTGCACCTTAGCGATGTCTTGATGAAGTCTGGGAGGGTCGCAAACTGATCCTGCATGCTTGCACTGCTCCGCACAGCTGTTCTGACCTTCGCGTAGCTCTGTAAAGAGTGCAAAGAGGTATGGCCTAGATCCTTTATCCTTCAGTGTTATTATTATTATAGATCTCGCATTCAATTAAGTAGGCCCAATACTTTCATTTACAGACATGCGCGCAATCATAAACTGTAAAAAAATGCATAAACTGAAATATAGAAACAGAAATGCAATGTTCCAAAACCAACTTATCTTTATTAATTCTTTTTCCAGTTACAATCTGCTTCCTACCCTGCGCACTCAGCTGCAAGGGTCCACACACAAAGCTGCGGACTCTACTAGGCCTTTTTGCACACAGCTGTAGAGCCTATTCTTACTACTACCAACCATGACTCAGACGTACATACTTAGAGCGAATTTCACATTCAAAAACCCATATCACTTCAGATTAGAACTAAAACTGCCTTCTAACCTTAGAGCCTCACCCTATTTATATATTCCCATGGTCCGCAAACCATGGGTAGGCTGACACATTCTATATTAAATTACAATATGTTAGGGTAGACTACCCTAGACTCTTGTGCTCTGCGCCCACCTTTTGTGGGGTCTTTACATTACATCGACCCAAAACTTTGCTTTAAGCCTCAAAAATCTGCTATGGGGGGATCTGTTGCCCAATAGCTATCTCATTCTATCCATTAGATTCTATCCTCATAATGATGTCTTTATAACTCAGAGCCTCACTCTATTTATACAATCCCATGGTCCATGGACCATGGGTAGGCTGACATTACATTCAAACTTAGGGCGGACAACCCTATGACTCTAACATACATTTCATGCCTGCAATTCACGGAGCTTTACAATAATATCACTCAAAACTTGGGCTTTGAACCCCAAAACATGTTATGGGGCGATTCCATGCCCAACAGGCCCCCAACACAAACATCACAACTCGCCCTCGTGACACACTATCGACATGGAGATCTTAGCGCGGAGTCCCTCTAACTGGTCTCGAACGGTCCTAATGTCGTAGCGCACTGAACTACTACTTGTTGAACCTACTACATCCATTCTTCTGGGACCTCTATGTCTGGCATGCTTCCCTACATCTGCACATGCATCCCCTGAATCTGCACAAGATTTCCTTCAATATTCTCTGTGATTGTGAAGGCCTCGTCAATTCATGGCTGAACATGTGCTTTGATAACTGCTTCCTTATGGTGCATCGTGTCCACCTACTCCTTTAATGCCTTTGGTTGCTTCATCATTGCAAGTTCTTTAGTGAGGACTATTGTTTATGCAGTTCCTCTAATATTGTCATACTCTTGCTAGAGTTCATGTGCCTCTGTCTCCAGCCGCTAGATGTTGGGGTCCTCCTACAAAGTCGTAGTGCCAGTTCCAACATGTTGGTACAGTCACGCACTGCACCTCCAATTTCTTCCAACCTTGCTGTGATAGCGCTAGCACACTGTTCTCGGACTTTTGGGGGAGTGGAAGGCTACTCCTGCAATTGCAGCTCGACGATCTAAAGATTCAACTCCAGCTGAACCTTTGTCATCTCTTCTCTGGCCTCGCAGACTCTAGTTGCTAAACTATGGATCTGCACTTCTACTGGTAGATCCGTTGAGATGGCCAGCTCCGAGACGCGTCGGCAAGCATCATCTATCATGTGCACCAAATTTTGATCTTGTGACACCAACTCGTCATGATGCAAGTTGAGTTGTTCTATGTTCATTTTCTGCTTGCTAAGAACCTAGATTGCACGGCTCTCCCTGACTCGCAACTCTGCCATTATCCCATCCTGTAACTGATACAACATTTCTCGGGGAAGGGCAGCCAGATTAAGTCCAAGGCCTTTCATCATGCTAATTGACAACCGACCCATCGCATTGGATGACACTAGAGCTCCCTCTGGCAACACTATTATGCTTTCCATCCTTGCACACAACATTTGCTATGTTGTTGAAGTTCTTGCTACAACGTGTGTTGACAGGGTGCCCTCCTAAGGGGACCACACCTGTAACTCATGCAGCTACGCCCTAAGGGCCTAACTCATGCAGCTACGCCCTAAGGGCCCTTAACACAGTCTGATGCTCCTGCATGAACTCCTGAAGCGCTTCACTTGTGACATCACAGACCATCTCGCCGATGTCATGGGGATCACCTTCAGTTAAGGTGATCGAGTTAATGACCAACTTTGAGGCCTTTACCTTCTTCCTTAGGCCTGATCTCTCTACGATGCACGGGCACTTTAACTATGTGGACACGGCCCTTGGGTCCATGCACCCTTCTGTTGTGTCTATTTCCTCTGCCTCCTGCCCTAAGGATGTTGCTTAGCCCTCTTCTTTCTGTGTCATCGCTGCCTCTATTGCCTGTGCTGCTGCTACTGCTTCTGTAGCCTTCTTCTGCTATGTGGCTTTCTGTGCCACTTGTCACGCTACCCCTACCTCAGCTGCTGCTTTTTCCTTTCGTCTTTTCTCTACCAACTGGGTGACGCACAGCTTGGCATCATCTTTTTTCTTCTGTGTTGCCACCTTTTCTAGTTCTGCCAGATTTGGGGCACACCATTTAGGAGCCCATGTCTCCAAGGTAGTAAAAATTGTGTTGTTAGTGGCTACAAATGGTAGGTTCATCCACTGTTTCGATGTATCCTTTTGCGCCCTAATATAAATATTGTGCATATCAGCTTTGAAGTTTGCAAACTCTGAAGACTATTGTGCACTATAGGAGACAAGCACGGCCTCTGCTTGATCCACATCTGAATGCTTGCGTCCATGAGCACCCAGGAAATTTTGGTGTCGCAAATTCGTTTCGCATCCTTTGTGACCCAAAGCGAAGGGTACTTCATGGCCTCTGGTAACTCTCTATCAATGTTGGGGAACTGACTGTCCTTTGGTAGTTCACCTACTACTAGCAATATGGATAATCACAACCACGCGTAGTGGAAAGTTTTACCCTACTTCTGGGCTTCGTGGTAGTTTGTCAAAATTTCCTCACAGAGGAATTGATACCAGTTGAAGTAGACCCCCTCTCTGCACTGCTCGGCTGGCGTGACCACTGGCACTGGTACCTCATCGGTGCGACACTTTCTCATAATTTTGCCGGCCAAGAGTTGGGTTTCTACGCACACCCCTTTGTCCTTGATGCTAGAGATGGTGTAGCCCCTCTTCTTCTTCTCCAACTTATATTTTTCCTTCATAGCTTCTACGAGAGCCAAATCAATACCTTTTCCGACTATAGTCACAGGGTCCTTTCCTTTACAGTGGAGCCGAGAAATATGGTGGATGAGGTCTGCTTGTTGGGGCTTGACCTAGGTTTAGAGGTGATTTAGCCAAACAAATCTCGATAATACTGGCCCTTTCAGCAATAATCCACGGAGCGCGCACTGAGGTCTCACCCAAAATAGAATGGGAGGGTGCTAGAACCAGGTTTCCACACCTTAGAGACGTCTAATGGTTTTAAGTGGTCTCCGGTTGCGGACGTTGCTATGCGCACCTTCATGTACCTCGCAGCCTGAGATACTGACTTCGTGCAGCCCTACTTGGGGGCCGAACAATATTATTACCTAAGTCCCTACTAATCATCCAATGTTAGTTGATTAACTTAGCTTATTTGTATGCTTTCAGTTATACTTAACAATATTCACAATTCATATAAGTGTGCACAGTAAATAAACAGTATAATTGCAAATGATATAAAACATGTAATAACTTAGAATAGATGCACAAAATTAGCAACAAAACCTTTGTTTATTAATCTTTTCTCTGGTTATAGACTCAACTCTACTTTGCGCAGTCAGCTGCAGACTATACAAAGGCCTCTACACACTCAACTGCAAAGCCTCTTCCTACTACCACGACCCAAGACACACTTAGATTCTTCATCTATGCTTCACTATCTCATTCTATCCATTAGATTCTATCCTCCTAATGATGTCTTTACAACTTAGAGACTTGCTCTATTTATACAACCCATGGTCCGTGGACCATGGGTAGGCTGAAATTACATTCAAACTTAGGGCAGACAGCCCTATGACTCTAACATACATTCGCGTCCGCAATTCGTGGAGCTTTACAATAATATCACTCAAAACTTGGGCTTTGAGCCCCAAAACATGATGTGGGGGGATTCCATGCCCAACAGGCAGGGTCTTCTAACAGTTCATACTATGCACCCTTCCCATCTGCCACCCTGATATGCAATCGATCAGTTGTTTTCTCATTTTTCTCCCTTTTTGGCATGTATGGTTTCCCAGCCCTCCAGAAATAAAGGGCCAATTGCAAAATATTATGTTTTAAATTCCAACTAACCTCGCCAAAAAATGTGGTCGAAGTGAGGCAGGAAGAGATATTGAAAATCCATATGTATTACGCTTTTCCTTGATTAATATAACAACAGTTTGTTGGTCGACAAAAAAAATGATTAGTTCCCTAAAATTTTGATCATCCGCTTTGATATTTTTAGGAAAAAAAAAGTTATTTTAGAAGAATGGTTAAGGTTCATGAGGATAGATAAAAGTAAGAAAGGATAGAGGCTTTGAGACTCAAAATGAACTTTCCTTTCTAGTCAAATTGATCATTATGGAGAAGAATGTGTTTGAGAGTTCTAAGACGCATAATAGTTTCTTTGATTATTCTAAGGATTAATTTCTCACTCAATCAACAATATCATAATTTGTGTTTTACTTGACATAAATTTCTCCTATTACTTGTTGTGATCGTTAGACTTTTTCACAAGAAGTTCATATTTTTTAATCAAGAAAATATTTAGAGATGTATTCTCAAGCTTTTTCCTTATATTTGTTAATAATTTAATATATCAATAGTTGCATTCATTTGCCACATGTTGTTTCTTATATTGCATGTTGGTGGTGATATAATCAACATTATTATTGTTATATTAGGTTGAACATAAAGATGAAATAGATTTTGTGGTGAAGTTTTATTAAATGTTTATAACACTTAAAACTATTGGATTCATTTGAATATATATACCCGACATGTTTTCTTTCTCCAACCATTTCTATGTATTACAGATGTTCTTGAATGTTCATTTCCTTTGATTTGGCATTTGGTGTTTGTAATGTTATTTTGAATCAAATTTATATTCTTCGATTGTTTTGTGTCTTTCATTCAATGATTTAAATATAGTTAATTGAATGTAAATATGGTGCTTTCAATGTGAAAGGAAAGCTATTAAATTTCTTGATATTTTTTCTATGGTGTATCTTGTTATTATATAAATCTTTTTATTAATCAATTTTTAGTTTGGTGAGAAATACTTTATTTCTTCAAATTGTTGAAAAAAAATTGTTTGGATAATTTTATTTGAGTGTCAACTCTTTTAGCTACTGAATTTTTTCAGCATCATCTAAAGTGGGGAGGTTAGTTTTCCCCATAAAATACCTACATACTGCGCCTTAGCAAGAAACAACTCAAAGAACAATGCAATGATACCTTATCCTTTTTAGAGTATTATAAATTTCACTATTGCTGTTTTTCCTACTAAACCAAAATGCTAATTTTAGTACCAACAATAACATGCAAAGTACAAAGATAATCTTCGTTTACAACATTATGAAAATTTTATTTAATTCATAATAAATTTTAGATGCAATGTAAATATAACTTTTTAATAATACAAAATATGTGATTACTTTATAGAGCATGATATTTAATGTGCTTGAGATTTGTTTTATATATAGATAGATATAAAATACATTTATTCAATTTCATATTTCTATTAAAAAACAATTTAATTACAATTTATATATTTTAAAATATGTTAAATTAAATTTATAGATGAGTAAACTTATATGATAAAAAATACTAATACTTCAAATTTTACTTGATTTATGTTTATTCATGTTGATTCAGAGCACACTTATAAAACTTTGAAATATCATAAAAATTCACATGATTTTACTATATACACTTTGCACATAGTTTCCTTAATAAATATAATATCCGTTTAGTCCCATAACACCGTGGAGAGGACTGTTAAACCACATACAACATAACACTAATTAGTAAATGCACCAATCAATGAAATATGCTTTTATCAATTCAAGGAATTGGCCCAATTTTAAGGATAAAAAACAATCAAAGCATTTTTCCTTTGACCATATATAAACCCCAAGTCGACCCACTATCATATTCTTGTCAGTGTCGTTATACGAATTCATAGGTTGAAAGAAAGCAAATCATAATGAAATATTTTAATATGAATATATCTATATTTATATGTGCGAGAGCGGAGAAAATAATTATTTATTTTCCTAATCAAAGTATAAAATAAATTACTTTTTATATAAATTATTAAAAATACATCAGTATAGTTTGCAGGATTTTCTTTGTAGATAAAGTTTTTAGTTGAATTGCAAAAAGTTATTTACAAAATACAAATAAATACATTATAGATCTCACTAATATTAAGATGGGATGTTTAAAAGCAATATTAATGTTGATGTCTGCGAAGAATATGGGGAGAAATATTAAATATGTCACATAAAAAAAATGTAAGTATGGAAGATGGAGTTGTTTTTTATTTATTATTGACAAAATTTCATTAAATTTTTATTGTTATTAATTAAATCTATGTAAAATTTCAATATATTTTAATTTATTATTGAATCTCCCACTTTACATATTCAAAACCAATATTTTTGTAATTAATAATAAAAGATAAATATAAGAAAAAATAAAAATTAAAAAACACTTTGTAAGAAATTTAAACAACTCCTTAACATACTATATGCATTGAACAATAGTAACACCATAAAATATTAATAGAACTTATAAATTAAAATTTTTCTTCTCAAATGTTAAAAATTATATTACATAACAATATTATATTACATTACAATAAGATTTAAACTTGTTTATTAATATAGTTTATAAAATTAATTTAAATATATTATAATACTTATTTTTTAATTTATATATAATATTATCATTAAATAATTTAAAATAAATAAATAATTAATTATATTACCTAAGTAATTAATACATCCAAAAACCATTAACTTCACAAGTGAGTATTATATATATAGGCCTTCCTTCCAAATTTTAGGTATTAAACGAACATATAATAAATTTAAATTATAATAATTTTTTATTCCAAGGCACTAATAAAATTTCTCCCTTGCTTCACACTTTATGCAATTCGTTAGAAGCTAATCAATTGTATATTAATAAAATTTTAAAGTTTCCAAAAAAGGTGCATAACTAAAAGAAACGATTCTAGCCCATTTATAAATCTTTTTATGATTCTTTTGAATGGTTGGATTCCATAATTTATAAATATTAAAAGTATACATATATTTTGAGTATATGCATTTTGGCCAAGTTTTATGGTTGGCCACTAGCTAAAAGAATTCTCTATGGGATGTGGACCAAGGGAGCATTTTTTTTTACCACTGTATTATGATTGTTTTGAATGGCTGAATTTTATGATATTTAAATCGAAAATTTATTAAATATGTATTGTGAGTATGTGCAATTGGGATAAGTTTTATAGTTGGATTTTATAATATTTAAATATAGATTACTAAGTATATCCAGTTTGGATAAGTTTTATCTTACCCATTAACTTAAAGGAATATTCTCTATGACATAGACTAGGGGAGAATTTCATACCTTTCAAGACCACCTTTCCTCTTTTCTCTTATGAGCATACATTGCACTTGAGTTTGAAGTATAGTGAATGAAAGATACCAAGTTTTGGAGATAGATATGGCATTGTAGGACCACAATTGGGATTTTATTTTGGGTGGGTGAGTGAGTCCACAATTGGTATTTTATTTTGGGTGGGTGAGTGAGTATGACCAATGGTGGTGAAGAGATGAGCTTGATTTCTTTAAGATATGAACTTATATGTGTTTTATTTGGATGAAATAAATATAGAAAGAAGTACAATATAATCAAACTTTAAATCATTATGATCTACTTTTCATTTAATCATAGTTGATCTACTTTTCATTTAATCATAGTTCACTATTAAGATGTGTTTGTATAATATTATATACGATTTACTTTTGATTTAGTCATAGTTCATTATTAAGATGAGTTTGTATAGTATTGTTTTATGAACATAGTTATCTAAGTATTTTTTTTGGTGATTACGATTATATTGTAGAAATACTATTGGGTATTATTTAGATAGAAATAGCGTTGTATTAATTGATGGAATATTTATCAAATTATGTGTTTGTAAGTCTAGAGGTATGGTCAGATTTTTTGAAATAGTAAGTTCATACTAAGTTGAATAATGTCATTTTGAAAGAGATGTTTTCAAGGTTAAAGAACATGTATTGACTATTTGATGAATGTCTATTATAATGGAGAGAACAAATTTTGGTAATTTATTTATGAAATGTTTGTAAGAATGACATGGCTCTTACACAAGAGGGGCCATTTAAAGATTTTCAAAATCTTTTCTAGGGATAATATCATTTTGGATATGGATAGATTGGACACTATTAATGATCTAAAGCATAAAATCTAAGACAAAGAAGTAATTCCTCTCAGCGAAGAACACCCTAAGAAATGATATTTTTCTATAGGAAGTTATAAATTATCATGCTCTACTTAAATAAAACATGTAAGTTCAAGAGTAAACCTTACATATGCCACCTTATCTTTGTGGAGGTTATAAAAATAAATGGAGCACATCCGCCTTTTAGTGGTGCCAACAAGGGTAAATGTTTGAGTCCTCACTCTTTCAAGATGCAATATTTGAATTAATTTTGCTCCATTTTCTATAATGTGGGTCAACCACTTACAATTATTATTAATGTGGATATTTCTTATAGGCTCTATTGACTCAACTAACTAAAAATGACTTTGATGAGGCTTATTACATGAATAAGGGAGTTAGGATTGGACCCTAACATGCCCTCCCCCATCAAAATCAACCTTGTCCTCAAGGCTGAAGTTACGAAAACTACTGAACAATATTGGTTGGTTCCCATGTCGCATCTTCTAGAGAGGTGTATTTCCACTCGACAATGATTTCCTTGATCGTGCGCCCATGGATATGTATTTCATGAGTATCGAGGACATGTTCAGGTCAGAGCCATAGTGAATCTTTCTCATCCAATTCTGGCAATACTGGTTTGAACCCTGCAATTATTCCCCACAACTTTCTTGAGGTAGGATATAAGGAAGACTGGGTGGATTTTTGAAATAGTCAGAAGGGCGAATTTGTAAGCGACTGCTCCTATACGCTAAAGTACCTGATAAGGCCCATAGAATTTTGGGGCTAGTTTATGGAAGCCCTTTTCTTTGAGAGAGGTATCCTTATAAGGTCTGATTCGTAGGAACACTTGGTCGCCTACTTGAAATGACCTCTCTAAATAGTGTTGGTATTCCTATTGCTTTATTCGATTTTGAGCTTGGGGTAGATTATCTTTAACATGAGCGATCATGGGGGCACAATTCTGAAGTAGTTGATCAACGAACTATACTTGGAAGATCCAGGGATATAAGAAGATGGTGAAGGTGGGAGTTGGCCATACACTACCTCATAGGAAGCCATCTTGGTGGCTTCATGATAGTTATTATTATACCACCATTTAGCTCAAGGCAACCACTATACTCATTGTTGTTGTTAGTCTGAGGTGAAGCACTGCAAATAGATCTCCAAACATTTGCTCAAATCTTCTATTTGACCATCGGTTTGGGGATGATAGGTTGTACTCATTTGGAGGTGTGTGCCATATATCTCAACAATTTATTGCCAAAAATTGATGGTGAAAGTGGGTCTCGATCAGTAACAATGGAAGTTAGTATGCCATGGAATTTGAATATTTGATCCATGAAAACCTGAGCCACCAATGTTAGGGTAAATGGGTGTGAGAGAGTGCAAACATGAGCATATTTGGAAGTCTATCAACAACCACCATGATGAAATATTTGTTTCAGGAATTTGTGAGACTGGTAATGAAATCCATGGAAAGATTTGTCAAGACAGAAGCAGGGAGTGGAAAGGGTTATAAGGTGCCTGATAGCTTGATCATTTCCTCTTTGTTGCACTTGCATACTTCACATTCAGCTACAAAAGTAATAATGTAATGCTTCATGTTGGTCCAAAATAAGGAGGGACATGTGTGGGCATAAGTCCTCTAAAAGCATGAATGTCCAACAATGGGAGATGACTGCAACTCTTCCAAGATGTGGGGTTTGAGGGTGGAGGTCAGGGCCAACACCACCCTATCCTTATATCAAAGAACCTAATCCTTCCAAGAGTAATCCTCTGAGAAATTAGGATTTTCTTGTAATTTTTTAATGAGATGGGACAAATAAGGGTGGGAGAACCATTAATGCCACACTTCTTCAATGAAATTTGGTATAGGTAGAGGGAGGGATAACAGGGTGCCCTCATCCTCAAACTAACATGATAAGGAGTTATCCACTACATTGTCAAGCCCCTTCTTGTAAATTATCTCATAATCATATCCCAACATTATTACAAACCCTTTATTTTTTGTGGCAATGATACAGGCTGCTCTAGATTTAGAAATGATGCCCCAATAAGTATAGTCACCAAGTGTCTAGTGCATATAAGATGGCCATCATTTCTTTCTCATATGTCAATTAACCTAGATGTTTGCCACTAAGTTTTTGACTAGTGAAATCCAATGGTCTAACTTCTTGCATTAGTATTACACCAATTCCCATACTTGAAGCATCATATTCAATCACAAAATATTTGATGAAGTCTAGTAATTCCAATACAACAGTGGAGCCCATTGCCTATTTGAGTGCCAAGAAGGCCTGTTGAGTTGCGTTAGTCCAAAAAAATGAATTTCTCTAGAGACTATTAGTGAGCGGTCTGCTAATGCAGTCATAATTGCGGACAAATTTGTGATAGTAGCTCGTGAGACCCAAAAATCCTCGTAAACTCTTCAACTTTTTTGGTTGGGGCCAATATTACATTGCCTGAATCTTTTTCAGATCAACCCTCACTCCATCACGACCGACAATGTGTCCCAAATAATCTACTTCTTCCACACCAAAGGAGCAATTGGATAATTTGACAAATAATTTGTGATCTTGGAGAAATTGCAATATATGGTCAACATGTTGAAGGTGCTTTTCCCATGTTATGTTGTATATGAGAATGTCATCGAAGAAGACCAAGACAAATGTTTTTAGATATGGTTTTAGAAGGTGGTTCATGAGGCTCTGAAATGTGGATGGAGAATTATAGAGACTAAATGGAATGACGAGAAATTCATAATGGCCTTCATGAGTGTGGAAGGTTGTCTTGGGAATATCAACTTCCTTCATGTGTATTTGGTGATAGCCCGAGTGGAGCTCTAGCTTGATAAAACAAATAACATTATGTAGTTCATCAAGAAGATCATCAACTACTGGAATAGGAAATTTGTCCTTGATAGTGAGCTTGTTAAGGGCCCTAAAGTTGTGATACTTGTGTCATTCTCCATATTTCTTTAGAACCATGACCATTGGAGATGAATAAGAGCTAGTGTTGGGACAAATAACATTGGCTTTGAGGAGTTCCTTGATGATTTTTTCAATTTCATTACTTTTTGCAAAAGGATATCGATATGGGTGCACATTTGACGGCTGGGCACCTGGGAGCAAAGGGATGCTATGATCATGTTCACCCCTGGAGGGTGGGAGCTCCTTAGGTTTGTAAAAGACGTGCTAGTGGAAATCTAATACATTTTTCATACAAGGATGAATATGAGGAGGAGTGGATTCAATGGCCTAGATGGCATTAAATTGGGCAACTACCCCATGATGGCCTTTTTTTAAAAGCTTCTCCATTTGATGTGAGATGATGATAGTGGGAGCACCTGCCTATAGTCCCCTCAACGTATGAGTGTGGTCGTTCTACTTAAAGTGATATATAACTCCTGGAAATCCATTGTGACAGGGCCAGTGTGCGGAGCCATTTAGCACCAAGAACAATATCGCAACCACCCATTTCAATGGAAAACATGTGGGTTTGGATTTGATAATCCCCCATTTGAAGCTTAATATTTTCACAACATCCTTCACATTTCATGATCCCTCCACCAGTGATAAGGACTTGGAAATTAGATATCGCCCATACAAAACAAAGAACAACTTATGCTACTCTCCTATGGACAAATTTATGTGTTCTACCACTATCAATCAACACCACTACTGGTTTATGTTTAATAAAACCTCATATTTTGAGAATTTGGGGTGAACAAATTCTAGCCAAGGAATTTAGTGATATAACCGACTCATCTGGCGCAGCTATGAGATAATTATCTAGGTCAGTTTGGGGTTCACCCGCTTCTTCCTCGAGAACTTCATTAGATGGAGCTTCATTAGTTGAGTTGTTTTCAATAGCATAAATTTGAAATAATTCAGGTTCCTTGCATTTATGTCTTGTGGAGAATTTGTCATCATAGTACTAGTAGAGTCCTTATTTCCTTCTTTCGGCCATTACTTTCTATGACATCTTTTGAACCTTAATTGTTTGGGTGGATCTTATAGCCTGGGTAGGGCATTCCTTTCCAATGAAATTTGGATTATTGAACTGGGAATTTAAGGTGACTTCTACATCTAAGGCATTGTGGCATGCATCCAACCAAGTAGCTGGGTGATGCATTCAAACATGGGCATGGATGACTTCCTTTAGGCCACTGATGAAACGTTCCAAGTAAAATCCATCTCCTAGTCCTTCAGTTATAATGGTCAATAGTTCAAAAGTTACATTGTAGTCCCTTGCTATACCTATTTGATTAAGCTTGGTGAGACAACCCAAAAAGTGAGATTCTGGATCAAAGCGAGGAAAAATGGATTTTGAGAACATCTTCCAAGTTGTCCTCCCTAGATAAAATTTATGATGCCACTACCACCATTGCCATCTCTCTTGGTCCACATAAAGGGAGCCCACATGTAGTTTAGTTCCATCCTCCTAGATATTATTAAGGAGGAAATATTGTTCCATTTGTGCCACCCATACTGCAAGGTTAGAGCCATAAAATTTGTAAATGTCCAGCTTGGTTTTCTGGTGGCTCTAATATTGTCGATATCCATGGAAATGAATTTGATGGATCTATTTTCCTTATATCTATGCAACAATACTATGTCCTTTCCTTATGGGTTTGTGAGGCATCTGTATAGCTTCCAATACATTTGTGAACTGGGAGGTAATGGACACCTTCAATTCATTGAATTTTTTCTCAAGGTTGTCGATCTTCTCAACAACCCTTTCCACAACCATAAATTGAGACCTAGTATCAAGCATACACTAGCCCTGGTCAAATTTTGAGCTTACTTAAGAATAGTATCTTGGAAAGAGGGAAAGCTTAGAAGTCTAGTGACATGGGTAACTTGAAGCCACATTGGGAAAAATTTGGGACCGCACGAAAATTGGGCGCTTACAAGTGAATGGTACCACTGTGACCAGCTTGTCATCCTCAACATTATGGGTTAGGTCTCTTGTAAGTGTCTTGAGATGATCGCAGACATTTTTTTTACTCTAAAAGGAGTTTTACTTCCCTCTAATCAATACTGTAGTGGTCGAACTCTAGAAAGCATGATACTGCCAAATATCCTGCAGAAATCGGGCCTAGACTGTAGAATTTTCTACGACAATCTGATCTGGACTATGGTGACCAAAATCGTCACTGTATAAAGTGTCTGATATGCATTATGAAAACCCCAACTATTGAATCTGATCTATCCTATGGTGGAAAAACACCACCTTCTAGATCTCTTCTGGACAGTGGTGATTGAACCCCAATAACTCAATCTGATATGGAAGAAAAGGTAGGGGGTGATCTTCAAATAGCTTAGGGACCTTTGGTCTCAAAGGAGTGTTAGGTTCTATAGATCGCAATATACACAGGCATCCAAGAATAGTACTCAGCCCAATATTTCAGGGTGATAACTAAGGAGGATTGACCGTACCCTTAGTCATACTACACAACTACCCTATTGTGCGTGTGAGTAATCTCCCCGAGTTTTGTTATCAGTGTGTTGTAGCGGCTGCAACACCCTCCAAAATTTTGGCCTGCATATAATTTTAGAGCCTCCTTTGAGAGTGTAACTTGATGTTTTCACACACTCAGGTTCACCCCATGAGATTGTGTGAGTCTTCGCACCCACCTTGCCTGATTTTTCAATAGACATCTTTTGAATGTTGATAGAAATGTCATGCTTGTGACCATGTTCTGGTCACACACAAGGTCTTCGCTTCATGTGTACATGTTGTGTTCACTATGAAAACATCTTCCGCGCTCACACATGGAGTCATATACACTGTCACGCAAGCATCATCGCGGTTGTCCAATGATCAATCATAAGCATCGTCCTTGTCTCTCACACCATTGGTCATTCATGTTGTGCATGTGTGTCTGGATGGTTTGAGTCATCTCGTCATCAACTCATGTAAGTGTGTGTTTGCAAGTTCATGTATGCACGTTTACACTAGATCACACACTTAGTTGTTTTGCTAAAGTTCTGACGACCAGATTCCCCTTTGACAACTAGACCTTCAACCCGCCATTGGCTCGATCGACTGTCACTAAGAACAGTGCAGAAGCACCAAGCAAGCCATTTCAAGTTGTCCTGCCTACAAGCTAATCAATAAACCTTCCTGCTGGTCAATCGAAGAATTTGTCTCGGTAGTCACCAAGGGACGGATTCCCCTAAAAAATTACGTAGAGGTTACAGACCTTGCTTGCTCCAATGACTGGGAAAATTTCACAAATAGGTTGGACAGACACCTAGTGCCTGTCCCTTTCTCCCTCATAAAATTACGCAGTTTTTCTAGCCAACCCACGAGTTAGTCGGTCAACTGCTCACCTGGAAAATTATGCAGATTTCATGAGCAGGCCCTTTGCTACCCAGTAATCCACTCAGCCCAGAAACTGCACAGAGGTGATCAGCAGGCCATCCCTCTAGCATCAACATTGTTTTCCTGCCAGAAGCTCCCAGCAGTTGACTGTCAGTTTTCTCCAGAAATTACATAGTTTTTTGTTTCCAAGCTCCAACAGCTGATTGTTGGTTCCCTTCGGGAATTGCGCAGTTTTTTTTGCCAAGGTCCCAGCAGCCAACTATCACTTCCCTCCAGGAATTACGTAGTTTTTGTTGCCAAGGTCCCAACAACTAACTGCTGGTTCCCTCCAAGAATTGTGCAGTTTTGGCTACTAGGCTCCCGTTGCCCGATCCTTCCAAAAATTGTGCAGATTTTGTCTGCCCGACCTTCTTGCGGCCTAGACTGCTCCTACCAAAAATTGTGTAGTTTTTTCTTCCAGCTAAGCTAGAACGTGCAGATAGTCACTGTCAATCCGAATTGCCCGTCACCATCTCCCAGTGACTTCTGTGCAGTTTTGACCAGCAGTGCCCGGAGCCTCCATCCCAAGTCGAAGCTCACAACCTCATTTTCTCTCCCTATCACCTAGATTCAAAATGATCATGCATCATGGTAGACTAGGAGGTTTATGGATTTGATGTCATCTCATCATGAGTGACTACAAATACAGGTACACAAACAAACATGGTGCGATGATGGATGGGATGAACAGAGGGAGTACATGCAGAAGGACATATTCACCAATGTATGAACAAATGATGCATGTAAAGAGATGTGCTCGTGAATGGATGATCATGAAAAGATGTGATCATAGACGGATGGATGAGCGAACATGTGAGAATGTGTTTGCACATGGACGGACGGACGAACATTCACTTTTCGCAAACGAACGAACCTGTCAAACATGACAACATACAAGCAAGGAACAACGTGCAAATGAACATCAAGCAGACCCAAAGACCATAGAAGACTCTGTGCACCTTGCCATGCAAAGGTGAAGTTGTGACACACCATGAGGACATCCATCACCTGGTAACATTACAACTCAACATGCACACCAACAGCAACACGAATGTACCAGCATTGTCATGTCGAGTCATGTCATGAGTCATGTCGTCCACATCTCTATTATGGACCATAACATCAATCAATATAATGTAACATGGAAGTCCAAGAGACCCACTTGTCATATGATGACTCATGTAAAGTTGAAAGGTCATGGAAGTCAAACAATCATGAGGGAAGTCGAACAGCCATAAGGGTCAGTTTCACCCTTGGCTATAAATACCCCATCATTTTTACATGTAAAGGAATTTTCACCTCGGCTCCTTCCACATAGCCTTCAGATTCTGTAATATTTTCTTTGAGGAGTAAGTGGTGGCTCCAACACCTTGCCCACGGGGTTAGTGACGTATGGTGTAACAATGTGTCTTGGAACTTTCACTTAATTGAGAAGCCTGCTAATAGGCCAACACATTTTCACGCGTGTTGTAACTATTGAAAGACTAAACTTGAACACTTGTAATTCAAGTTGCCTTAACCTGTGTTTAACACTTGAACTCATTCGATTATTGTAATACATATATATTAATGAAAATGTGTTATATGAGTTGTTAACATTGTCTTGCCTGTGTTGGTTAGCTCCCCAAACATCACAGATACCTTTCATGAAAGCTTGCTATAACGATCCTTGCACTCGCGCGGACTCCTCCGCTTTGTGTTGTACGTGTTATCTTTCTTTGTGTGTTGTGACTTCCGCATCTATGTGGACTTCTCCTCCAGAATCTGTGCACATCCTATTATGTTGTGTTTTCCTAACAAAGTTGGGGCTTCCTCCAATCCAACGTGGAACTCACTCCCACCCTCTTCCTCTGCGGTGAAAGAACCATTGACACAAGTAACACTTGCAATCACCAAGCACGTGAACCTCACTACTTGAAGACAATGTAGACCACTATCTTGTGCTAACAAGCAAGAGCTAAGGCAAATATTTAAGATAGTGGAAACCAGACCATCATACCGAATGGGATTCCCACACCAAAAGGTGTGAGTTCTAGTTGGGACTTCATACCGAGGTGATTCCCTCAATGTTGGTGGGTCTAGCACTGTCAACATTTATGGTGCTAGAAGGAGGGCCACCAAGTGTTTATGGTTGAACGTCCTCTCACACTCACTCATCAACCATTTGGTCAAGGCAGTAACACACACTCCCTCTCACCTATGCACAACTCTGCAATTGGTTACTTATCACCTCCCAAGAGTGAACACAAAATTCCCATCACCCACTAGTTCATGAAAGTAGTCGAACTAATCTTAGCATAGAACATCTTCCATACACCTCAAGGAAGCGAAAATCCACTCCCACAGGGGCTGTTGGATCGTCAGTGGAAGAAGCAATTATTGCCACACTTGAAGGTCTGGAAAAATCTATTGAAGACGGAGAGGAACCTTCAGTCTTTCGACAGGGGGAACGAGACACCCTCGTGATATTGGGATTAGATTCTAGTATAGGAGGTAGAGGGGAAGGCAGTAGAGGAGATGGAGGCAGAGACAAACCAACATACTTAGAGTTGGAACTGTCAGATTTTTAAGAAGAGGGGGAGGATGAAAAAGAAGAAGAGATGGTTGACCAAAATTTGGAATGGATGAGTTAGGGACCGTTGGCTCTCCCGGTTGCTTTCCACAAGATTCCAAATTGGGAAGAGAGAATGAACATCAAGTTCAACCCTGATAGCACATTGAATGCAGAAGACCATTTGGACAACTTCTACCTATAGCCGGAGATCCTTGAGGTACGGTACGATGATGTAGCATGTATATTATTTCCATGTACCTTGGATGGTCGCATAGCTGCATGGTCTCACAACCTTCCAGCCAACTCTATACTGAATTGGGGTGCATTCAAATGCATGTTTCTTGAAACATTTGGTGATGACAAGACCCCAGCCATGTTACTCAAAGAATTGGGAAGTTTAAGATGGAGGGGAAGGCAAAGGTAAAAGACTTCAATCAGAGGTTTACACGCATATTGAACATTTTTGTAGTGGACACCAAACCTCATGACTCCATCATTGTTTATTACTACACGTCTGCACTATTGATTATTACACATCCATACTGTCGACTAGCATTGTGTAGTTCATCAAGCGAACTACAAAACCAACACTACTGGAAAATGGTGAAGAGGTTATTTCTATTGAGAAAGACCTGCATGGGATTGGAGTCATAAAGGATGATGAACCAACAAAGGACTCCAAAGACGCAAATAGGAAGTCCCAGGTGGTGGTGAGAAAAGGTAGAGACAATGAAGCAAATGATATTGAAACCCTCACTCACCTCATCAAGAATTTGACAACACAAGTTTTTGATCTTAAACAATGGAAAATAGACACTTCTACAAGAAACCATCTACCTAGACAGAAACAAGGAAGCATGCATCAGGCAGCAACTAGTACACTGCAAAGAATGCACAAATCGCTATCTTCCAGCTTGATCAGTGTGCGAATCCTAAATTTTATTATTTCCATGAAGATCATCACTGAGAGAATTTTTGTTTAGACTGGAAGCAAGTCATAGGCTCTATATGCGGTCATACATTTGATTCAGAAAAATGTATGTAGGGACAACTGGAAAATAAAAATAGTGATGAGGATGTTGCACCTGATGAAGCATCAAGTTTTGGGCATGTGGTGAACATGTATCAATTCTCGCAAGCAGCGCTGAAGGCAACCACCAAGAAACAACCCCCAAAGCAAAATTACTGTTACAATCTTAGGAGTAAATAGGCTCCCCTTATGGTTGGGGAAGCACAATAAAAGATGAGACTATTGTTGAGGAAGGCGGATCCACCAACCGCCCCAATGTAGAAGACACAAAACAAGTTTGGGAAGACAACAATGGTCAAGAGTATGTCCATGAGCAGCAAACTGCAAAACACTTCACCAAGCAACATGAACCTCAGTCTTACCCTAGACACCACGGTGAGTCTACCACCTCTGGACTATAACATTGTCTATGACATGAAGAAAAATCGTGCGAACATTAGTTGTTCAAGCTAGCTAAGATCAAGATTCAGCGAGGCTACCTGCTGCGTGCAATGGGATAGACAACAATGGATAGCACAACCTCTACCAACAAGGGAGCAAGAACACCTCCCAGATCACTTTCAACTGTGCTAAACACACTCTCAATGGAAGAAGAAAACTCAAGTTGCCCTCCATTCCTACTCTCATTTGAAATTTTCAACTGTAATGCTCACAACTTCTTGGTTGATTTTGGCGTGGCAGCCAATGTCATGCCACTCTCCATTACGAAAAATATCAATGCACAATGGAGCAAGACATCCAAGAAAATCATCCAACTTGATTGAACATATGTACTAGCCATTAGTGAACTTTGAGATGTGATCATTTGACTATCTCACCATGGTCGAGTTCACCATTGCATCAACATTGTTGTTGTGGACATATCAGAAGAATATGGCTTACTACTTAGTAGAGATTGGTCCAACAAACTAAATGGATATTTCACTACGAATTGGTTGCACATGTGGCTTCTGTACAAGGGTAAAAGAAATCAAATCTAATTGTTATCCAAGAGGTATATGAGGCACAATGTCACTCCTATTAATGGAAAAAATGAACTATTGGCCTTCACAGAACTCATGTTTGGCAACTGCCTCCTGCAAACAACACTTGGGTGTTATCCTGCATGGCTAGCTCCAACCCCACTAGACATGCAGTTGGGTCTCCTTCCTTGCCCAATGGATGGTACTGAAGCATGCATAGTACATTATACCAACAATAGCAGTAGTAGTAGCAATAATAGTAGAATTAGTGCAAGTGTGTCAAACGGTCTATGCATGGACGAGTTGTGGACCATGTATTTTGATGGATCAAAGACACAAGATGGCTCAGGAGTTGGGTGTATCTTGGTCAATCCAAACAACCGAAAGCACATGATCTCAAGCTGCTTGGAGTGAGAGTGCAAAAACAATGTTGCTAAATACGAAGCACTTGTGTTGGGATTGCAAAAAGCCATTAGCCTCAACGTGGGCGCATTCAAAGTGGTATGTGATTAGAAAATGGTGGTACGACAAGTATGTAACACCATTCACTATTTGTCACCTTGTCTCGAAAGTTACTAGCTAGAGGTATGGTGATTGGTCTCTAAATTCCAAGCACTTAATATCATTGTTGGTCCTAGAATGTGTATTCCACCTGCCAATGCCTTGGCCACTGCAGCTTCTAGCATGTCACCACTTAGGGATATATGTGATGAGCACTATTATTGCAGCAAGAGTTCTACAACTCCTAGGGCTACCAGCTTTACTTTATCAACTTGGGGTTTGTACAAACTTGGAGGTGACAGTGTTGTATACACAAGTAAAAGTGATGGTTCTGCCTTTTTTCACTATTCAGCTCACGAGAGACCACTAGGGTTTTCAAGCCAGACTTCTATGGATTTAGAAGAAGCTTGATGTCTGATGAAGGAAATAGAATTCTACTCTAGGAGAAATCTTTTCTACTGCAATAAGGAAAGTGACTGAAATCCTATGCTAAAAACACACCATTCTCTAACTAATTGCTGAGAAACTATGCTTTACAAGAATGCCAAGCTAACATGTATGAAATGCTATTATCTAAAGCATGGAAGTTCAAGACATCAAACTTCATTATTGTGCATGTAAAGGACTGAAATAAATATGTTTTGTTCTTTTTATTCTTTTTATGGAAAATCAAGTGTAAACCCTAATCTCTTTTGGTGATGTGGCAAGTGGCTTAGTGATGCTAGTGGATGGTTGGGAGGTTTAGGAGATGGTTGGAAGGTTTGGGAGACCATTGGGAGACCTAGTGTGTCTTCCTAGAGGTTTTCCCTCAATTTAGCCTCAAAATAGGCCACTATAGGAAAATCTACAATCTGTACTAGAAACCTATAGGATTCCCTGTATTTCTATAGGATACAACTGAGAGAAAAATGATGGTTACTGAAGGTGACGGAAGGCTTACGAAAGGTGGTGTATGGGTGGAATGGAGTGAGAAAATTTCTAGGATCACTCAGAACTCAAAACTAAGGTTAGGACATGGTTGGATTCTCTCAAGATGCTTGGAGGAATTTCTATGTAAAATGATGAGATTGGTGAAGATATTGGTGAAAGCAAGGAATGATTATGGAAGGATGAAGTTGGAAGGTGGTTTCCTGCTATGAAATCCCTTTATATTTTTAAAGCACCTACTCTACATCAAACATTTATAATTGCCAAAAAGTCATGTAAACAAGAAGAATTCTAACAAGCTAGAAAATAAGAATTTAATGAACTAGTTGTGTACTTCATGCATGAGGAAAATTGTTGAATAAAATGGAATCATGGATGAGATCTACTGTAATACTAAAGACACAAGAGATGGTAATTAAATCCTACACTTGCAAAACTGATCAAATGCGGGTTCAAGTACAGTAAACTCTAAATCTTATGAGAAAATGGAAATCTGCCTTTTTGGGGCTGTATAAGGGTCTTTTCCTCAAATCATGATCCCTAATGGAAGAGGTGAGGCCAAGACACCTACTGACAGCTTTGTGGTGCTCCTTTTATCCCTTCTAACCTGATACTAAAGTAAAGCACTAATGGAAGCAAACTAATAAACAACTAATTAAATCTACATTACTTGGAATGAAATACTTCTAAAGGCAATTTAACCATGAATATATGAAACTAATCTAAGCATAAAAATACAAAAAGAGGAGTCTTTTTTGCTAGGTTTGGGTCCTAAACCAAGAGATTCAACCCTTTGAGTTAACTCAGTGCTGGATCAAGAAAAATCTCATTTTCATTATCAAAACAAAAAATTACATCAATATCTTCCACAATTCTCGAGCTCAAAAATAACTAGTGTTTTTACAACAAAAATTCGAATCCTAATGAGGCTCTAGGACTCTTTACTTATACTACTGAAGTCCCCAATGACTTCCTTAAATATAGGGAGGCTTGGCTCCCAAAATTGAGATGAACTAACTCTTTGTCTAACACTTGCTCAGCTCCCTTTCGATCTTCATGACTTGGTTGATTGCACTCTAAGCTGGTGTGATTAATGGAGGAATATTCAAATGGGGGTGGAGTAAATGAGGAGAATTCACCTCCTACAATCTCTCTCCCTTTTCCCATTCGAGTTTCAAACCTTAGTCTTGCCAAAATATCTTGATTTTATCTTCCAAACCTGCATTCAATGCATATTAGACCACTAGGCATAATATCTCACTTTAACTCATGTCATTAAACAAAATATAATCAAAACATGTAATAAATGTTGAAAGTGGCAACAAGAAATGCTAAAAGTAGCATTGCTATAAATAGCAGTTTGGTTACCAGTGTTAGACATAGCAACAAGGAATGAAAAATTGAAGTGCTAAAAATAACATTTCTATAAATAGCATTTCGGGATGGATTCCAATTTTAGTTAGTCCTTGAACTAAAATTGACAAGTAAAATTCGAATTTGATCTTAGCAGCTGTTTGTAAAATAATTAATTAATTCATCTTGAGTTAATTAGTTGTAGGAAATCAAACATGAAGTCTACGTGAAGACATGCAACAATTTCTCCATTGATTGAGGAAGTTATCTCTTGATTAAGGAGATCAGGATGAGTTGTACTTTAAGTTGTAATTAGTTAGCTTAGTTATCTGAGTTAAGTCCAATTAGATTAGTTCAAATAGTTTGTTGAACTAATTGTGAGTTCAGTTAGTTAATGCTTGCATGCATGTAACTGCTACTCTCCAGATAACTGAATATTCTCTCATAAATAACTCATGCATGTTAGTTTAGTCAGAGACCTAGTTGAGAGCAGAGGAAGGGATAATGTACTATCAGTTGGAGGATTTTTTCCTATATAGGAAACTTAGCCATGCATAAGTGATTATCTCCTTCAGGATTGTGTAGTTACTATTGAGCCAACTGAGTAGTGTGAGGTGGGAATTCACACAAGTGGAAGCATTGGATCCTAGGAAAAACTACGCAAGGAAATAGGAGGCTTGGAGGGCAGAGGAGAAGGTTTGTGAGAAGCCTTTGACTGTCTATGAGCATCGGAGGGATTGTACTGAGAACTAGATAGCTTCCAAGCTAAGGCTTTGTGTAATCCAGACATATTTCCACTTGTATGATAATACAGAGATCGAGGTTTTAGGCTGAGGTTTTCCCCAGAGTATTCTTCTGTGTTTCATGTGTATGATTTCTTCTTCTCTATTATATGTGTTCTGATTGATCTAGCTCAAATTGATTAAGCTTCTGCAAAGTTTGTTGTAGAAGTAGATCTAGTATTTTTCTTCAGTATATTGCATTATTAGGTGATCTACAATGAGAATTTCTACATGGTATCAGAGCAAAGGTGATCAAAGCAAAGAACAATATACAAAGGAGAGGAGATTTCGAAGTTTTGAGTTTTGGGCCACGAGTTTTCAAAGCAGATCTGAAAATTTTTGTGCAAAAATAAAACAAAATAGCAGACCTGGATTCCTTGCGGAAAAAGACCCAAATTCAAAAAAAAAATCGGCTGAATCGGAGTTCGGATGAGAGAGATATCGCTGATTTAAAATCAGCTCTTTTTCTAGAAAGTTTCATGACGGCAGGAAAGATGAAATAGATTGGTGTGATAGCTAAGAACCTGTATGCACTTGAGGTACAAGATGCATGAAAAGCCTTGAGGAGCAAGGCAAAGGTTAGATACTTGGTGGTTGAGAGGGAGATTAAATTACCTCTCAACATGCAGCGCCAGAAGAAGTCTCAGACAATTATGGAGGAGCCATAATTGGTGAAGAAACTTCAGGAGGTTGTGGAGCAGCCACAACTAGAGAAACCGAGAGGAGATTGAGTGGAGGCATCCACTCATGTAGAAACCTACAGTAGGGGGAAAGTGTGAGCCAAGTGGGCAGAGGGATCACATGCAGCCATACCTCCAGGTGGGAGGTGGGGCGATGTGACGTAATAGTCCCAAGAAGGCTGAAATAGGAGCAAGATCCTCGAGGTACCTAGCCTCTTGGATTAGACCTTGCTATAGGAGCACCAACAAGGAGTAGCAGGACTGGCTGAATGGGTAGAGGTAGATGTGGATGGAGCAGCAGAGAGAGCTACAGTGTAGAGCTAGCAAGCTGCAACAATGTGAGAGGCACAAGAGTGTTGCACCAGTGCAGGATGGCACAAAGAGGTGTGCAACGGTGCGAGGGAGCATTTTTATGCGGTAGAGGAATCTTCAAAATTAGAGGATGTTTCTAGCCCAACAGGGAGGTTAGTTGGGAGTTTTTTTTGTTTCTAGAGTTGCTGGAGCAATAACATTTGGGAGAAGTGTTGCATGCAGAACATTCCAAAGGTTCAGGATCAGGTTCGAGTTGAATGCCTTTCTTGTTGAGAGCGAGTGTTGAAAGTGGTAACAAGAAATGTTAAAAATAGCATTGCTATAAATAGAAATTCGGGTACCAGTGTTGGACATAGCAACAAGGAATGAAAAATGGAAGTGCTGAAAATACAATTTCTATAAATAGCATTTTAGGATGGATTCCAATTTTAGTTAGTCCTTGAACTAAAATAGAGAAGTAAAATTTCAATTTTATCTTAGCAGCTGTTTGTAAAATAATTAATTAATTCATCTTGAGTTAATTAGTTGTAGGAAATCAACCATGAGGCTATGTGAAGACATGCAATAGTTTCTCCATTGATTGAGGAAGTTATCCCTTGACTAAGGAGATCAAGATGAGTTGTAATTAGTTAGCTCAGTTACCTGAGTTAAGTCCAGTTAGATTAGTTCAAATAGTTTGTTGAACTAATTGTGAGTTCAGTTAGTTAATGCTTGCTTGCATGTAATTGCTGCTCTCCAGATAACTGAATATTCTCTCATAAATAACTCATGCATGTCAGTTTAGTCAGAGACCCATTTGAGATCAGAGGAAGGGATAGTGTATTATCAGTTGGAGGATTTTTTCCTATATAGGAAACTCATCCATGCAGAAGGAATTATCTCCTTCAGGATTGCGCAGTTACTACTGAGCCAAGTGAGCAATGTGAGGTGGGAATTTACACAAGTGGAAGCAATGGAACCCAAGAAAAACTACGCAAGGAAATAAGAGGCTTAGAGGGCAAAGGAGAAGGTTTGTGAGAAGCATTTGACTATTTATGAGCAACTGAGGGATTGTACTGAGAGCTGGATAGATTCTAAGCTAAGGCTTTGTGTAATCCGGACATATTCCCACTTGTATGATAATACAAAGATCGGGGTTTTAAGTTGAGGCTTCCCCAGAGTATTATTCTATGCTTCATGTGTATGATTTCTTCTTCTCTGTTATATGAGTTCTGATTGATTTAGCTTAAATTGATTAAGCTTCCATAAAGTTTGTTGCAGAAGTAGATCTAGTATTTTGCTTTAGTATATTGCATTATCAGGTGATCTACAGTGAGAATTTCTATAATAAATTGTGAGGAGAGTTGATTTGACTAGCTAGGAGGTGAATTACGGCCCATATAGTAACCCAATGATGAGGCTCATCATCATTCCCTACTAAAAGTGTTGTTCATCCTTTGAGCAACTCAATCAATATCCATGTCTTTATAGCTCTAGTGGCCTCCCTAACATCCCATGCTTCTGTTGTGGTTTCCTCTTCTTGTGCATAGAATCTTGCCTTCTTTTCTACCTCCTCCCACTGATTTCCTTCTTCTTCTTCCTTCCTTCCTTCTAACATCCCCAAGCAAAGTGGTGAACTAAGTCTCAAGCCAATCCAATTGACTTTGAGCCTTTGGATGGATTGCTTGTACATGGGTGTCATGTTCAGTGCTTCTCTTATCCTTTGAGGAGAGTGGTACTCTCTGATGTTCAAACTATATGGAAAAGTATTCTATGTCCTTAGGCAAGCTTGCATGATGTCATCCCCTAACAATCTGAACATGTCCTCAAAATGTGTAATTTCTTTCTCTTGGGTAGCAATATACCTAGGTGCAAATTGAGGATCGTTTGCAATTAAATTATGTGTACTAATGAGATCTATTGGATTGGATTGCTTAGCTCTGATCATAAGAGGCCTTGTTTGTTCCTTTACCAATATCCTCTTCATTTGTGTAGCCCTTGTTTCCTCATGTTTCATCCATGATGCCAAATCCATAAACTGTAAATCCCCTAGCTTTGCATTAGGGTCCCATACATTTCAAAGCCATGTTTTGCAAGTAGAACTCGGACATCTTACTATCTTCCAATGTGCTTTGATCATAGAGATCAATGAACTTTCTATAATCCTGGAATGGCATAGTGCCTCTCTATTCTAGGGTCTTGATTTGGAACTATAACGACTATTCCTTAAGGTATAATTCATAGGAATTAGCTGGAATCCTGCACTGGATTTCTTCGAAAGATAGACTAGCCATGGATGCCAATTGATTATCTCTTTCTTTCAGCTATCCTTTCAACCATGCATTTTTTGCCTCCAACTGATTTTTCATTATGGCCTCTTCGTCCTTGAATTACGTAGTTCTCTTCCCATCTCTTTGAAATTCTCCTCCATGTGACCAATGTCCTCCACTCCCTTGGACTTAGCAATCTACATTCATCTATGAGTTCTAGCTCTTTCTTTCTCAAGATCAAAGAATAATGGAATGGAAAATTTTTGTGGAATGACCCTGCCCCCCTCAATAAATATGTAGTAAGAGTCAAGGTTAGGTTGAGGACTAGGTTCCCTTAGCTCTTAGTCCTCTCTCTTTGTTTTTAGCTGCTTACTTCTTTTCTCATCCAATTTTTGAGTTTCCTATAGGTTTAGCAGAGTTTACTATAGGACTGCCTCTGCTTCCTGTAGGTCCTGTTGTGTATCGTGTAGGATGCCTTTTCCTTTGGATGAGCTAAACCTAGTTACAGGCCTTCTCACATAGGTGATAGGAGACTTAGGGGAGGTTTGTGCTGAGGATCCTTATTCTTGAGTTTTTATAGGAGGAACCATCTTCTCCTACTGTTTAGGTGAGTCCTCAATAACAATGGGAACCTTGGTTGGAGTTTGGGGTTTTCCCTACCTTATCCTTGTGCTTTTTCTTGTTCTGAATTATAAGGGGGTTTCCCTCTGCCTTTTTCCTTTTCATTTGATAGGGGTGCTAAGGGAAGTCAGGGAAGTTGTTTCCTCTCTTTCAATGGGTTCTGGAGACACCCTAGGTGACTCTTCCTTGTCTTCTACCTCCTCTTTTCCAATTCTCTTTTTACCTACGCCTTGCCCCTCCTTTTCTCCCTCACATCCTCATCTTGTTTATCAGTTTCCTACTTCACATATTCCTCTATTTATTTGTCACCTTCTTTCTCTTTCTCTTCCTCTTCATCCTCATCTATCTCCTCTTCATCCCTCTCTACTTCTTCTCTATCTTTTCTTGTCTCTTCTTCATCCATTTCAATGACAGTAGGGCTAATATCATATGTGAGGGCTTTGATATCCTTGTCTATTTGCATGTCTTTGAAAATTTCCCATTGGATAGGTATTCTAAGGTTTTGGAGGGAATCTTCTATGATGATTCTAATTAACCCATGGTGGGCTAACTGTTGGTGGTTTCCTTCCTGCAACTTTATACTTGTATCTATCAGTGATTGCATAAGGAAGCATGGTATGATGAGGCTATGGTGAGGAGGTGTTTTTTCTCCAAATCTCAATTCTTCAAGGAGCCTAAAGCGATAACCATAAAACATACTATACCTACCTTCACATGATATTTATTTTATAAGGTGGTAGCTTACCTCATTCCAGGGGTATGGTAGGTTTTTTCTCCTTACTCCATTCATTTCCTCAATGGGCTCCTCTCCCTCTAAAAAGAATTTCATCTTGGCAGTCTGGCTATCTCCCTTGTCTTCCTTTCTCCAAGGTGCTCCTAGGGGAAGTGTGGTAATTCTGCTTATGAGTTCAGGGGTGAGGTTTATGGAGAGGTCTCTCACCACAACAATGGCATGGGTTTTGGGAAGTGGAATGAGGGAGAGAGAAAAATCTCGGGACGCTTCAACATCATACCCCATCAATTTCTCAAAATACCCCATCGAATTATGCCTTGTGAAGATTTCTAACACAAGAGGGTGCTGGTGAATCCTCACAGTGTTAATGGGCTCCCTTCTATTAAACCTCCTCTGTCATTTTGTCTAGTGAATTTTGAGGAGCAGAGATAGTTGATGCAAATTTTAATGCAAGAGGAAATGTGACTGAAATACTTGAGGAGACAATTCCCTTACACAGCTATCAAATTCACTCAAACTAGGATATTTTTCTGTTCTATTCACTTGGAAAAATGGAAGAAAAGGCAAAGCCTACATCCTCATGGTGTTTGTTGTAGCCAACCCCTATGTTTTCCTTTCTAAAACTACTCTCAGCCAATCCTATAAACTATCTGACTGTATCCTGTAGGATTCTTGTGTAATCTTGTAGGAAGTCCTGTGTGATCCTATAGGAAGTCCTGCGCAGGAGAAAGGTGGATTTTTTCTCTTCTGTAGGTTGCTTTGGTACAAGAGCGATTTCTCTAGAGTGAGCCTCGAGGAGATGAATGCATGGGTGCATGGGGATCAACAATTATTTCCTCTTATGGTCGAGTTGAGTGAGGCAGTGTGCTGGCGACCAAGGTACAATATTTTCTATTTTTGGACCGTTAGTCCCCACTACCACCTCATCATTCCCCTCTCCTCGTAATCAAATCCCACTTCGGGCATCCGTAGCCTTAACTACTTTTTTCCTCCTCCTCTTTTTTTGACTTGACTACTACCACGCATGGGGGGACCAATTGTTTTGTCTTTGTCGACTGAACAAAGGTGGCCAAGTTAACTAGCCACCTTTCACTTATAAACCAACTTGCTCACAACCTTTACATATTTTGACTACATTATGCAAATGAGAGAGTGAAGCGAGATACTTACCTGTGGTGATAATACGTTTCTATATTTTTTTGAAGACATGAGGTGCTTGTTGTGTGTTGGTTGCATGTTATTTTTCCTTCCTTTTTTTATTGCCCTCTGATGATTCCCTTGATGTGTAGGTACCTGGTGTTGAATATGATGGTGTTGTTGTTGCTCTGGAGCTTCTTCTACCCTTGGATCTTCATGCTAGAAGCTTGCTGCTACTCATAATTTTTTTTTTTGTGGGATCGACTGCTACTAGATTTCCTACAGGATGTCCTATAGTTGCTTCTCCCTCAGAATTTTTAATCATTTATTCTACTAGGGATTTGAGGATGATGACATGGATAGAGAGGAGGTCTACGAGTGTGAATAATGAGAAGTACACTTAGGTTTTGTTCCCTTTTTCTCCCTGTTTCATTTTCCTCTGTGTTTTCTCTTGAAGACTATGAAGTTTTTTTTTTTTAAATTGATTTTTTTATGACATGGGCAGGTCATTTTCTTGCCCTAGGGTTACTCATTTTGGGATTCTAAAGCCACTGTAATTTCTATAAGATCATCCTGTAGGTTTTCAGGGGATCTTATAGGTTTACAAGGAATCCTATAGAAAACAAAGTACCCTTGCAAATTGAGGCAAATGAGTGAAGAATATGAAAGGAATGGTGGAATGATGAAGGATAATGGATAGGGAAACAAAAATATGAGTGGAATAGGTCCATTTTTTATTCCCCTTTCCACTCTGATTTTCCTCCTGTTGACCTAAAAACAATTTTTCATGACTTTTTTCTTCTCTCCTTTTTCATTTTTTTTTGAAAACAACTAGCCTGCCTCCAAGAGGTTTTCATTCTAGTTGCTTTCCCTAGGCACCTGAAGAGAGGTTTTCACCCAAAGATATTTTTATTTCTCTTTTTTTTTTTCTTTTTTCTTTTTTATTTGACACCATTGGGCCTCCCTAAGAGGTTTTCAGCCCAATAGTGGGACTCAGACAACTCATGGAGGTTTTCACCCAAGTCCTTATTTTTCTTTTTTTCTTTTCTCAATGACTTGATGAGGTAGGATTTGAAACTTTCTCCACCACCATCACTATTTTATTGATACCATTAATGAACTCTTTCTTTGACAATTTCCCATTGTAAACTTTCAGTCTGTACCCATTAGCAAGTAATGGAATGTCCTTTGCATCTATGTTTCTGATCTGCACTGAACCATTATCATGACATCTCTCTATAACATAAGGCCCTAACCATATTGTCCTTAACTTTCCCTTAAAGTCTTTATATCTGGAATCATATAACAAAGCCCAATCACCTTCTTGAAATTTATTATCCTTGATGTTCATATCATGCCAGATCGTCCTCTTAAGTTGAGTTACCTCTGTGCCTAGGAGGGCCTACACTATGAACTCATATAAACCATTCAACTGGAGCAACCTCCCTTTTTGTGCACTACTGAGATCTAGATCTAGTTGGGCCACCATCCTCAATGTGTTATACTCAAGTTCAATGGATAACAAGGCCTTTTCCCATAGACCAGCTCATAGGGTGTGAATCTAGTGGTGGTCTTCCAGGTGGTATTATAGGCCCAGGCGGCCTCAACTAGTCTGTCTGCCCAATATTTCCTACTTCTGCTAACCACTTTGGTCAAGATGTCCTCTAGTGCTCTGTTGGTCACCTCCACTTTCCCATTAGCTTGTGGGTGATAGGGAGTGGAGGTCCTATGCTTGATCTTGTGTTGGTTGAGCAAGTCTTCAATCATGTTGGAGGTAAATTGGCTACCTTGATCGATGACCAATTCTCTAGGGTACCCAAATTTCTAAAATACATTCTCCCTTAATAACTCGGCCACCTTCTCCTCTGTTGTTGCCTTAATTGCCTTGGTTTTAGCCCACTTAGTCAGATATTCAATGCACACAATGATATACTTCTTTTGCTTGGAAGGAGGATCAATAGGTCCAATGAAGTCCATGCCCCACTTGTCAAATGGCTCAAACGTCACTTGAGGTTGCAGAGGTATTTCATCTCTTGGAGTAGGCTTTCCCATCCTTTGGCACTAATCACACTGACTAGTATATCTTTTCACATCCTGATCAAGAGTGGGCCAGTAATACTGAACTTGTAACACTTTAAATGTTTTCCACTTTGCTGCAAAGTGACCTCCACAAGACTCATCTTGACAAGTTAGAAGGATGTCAAAGACTTCCTCCTCCCTGACACATCTTTTCATAATTTTATCTAGGCCAAGTTTGAAGAGGTTTCCCCCAATCCAAGTGAAGGGGGCACTCTTCCACACAATCTTTCTTTTCTCTTTGGAGGACAAATTTGGTGGGAACTATGCAGATACCAAGTAGTTTTCTATGTCAGCAAACCATGGAGAGAGAATTGAAATGGTGAATAAGTGCTCAAACAGTAACTAATCATTAACCATTCCCTCTTCACCTGTAGGAAAATTTAATAGGGACAGAAAATCAGCAACAACATTTTCCTTACCAAGCTTGTCAACAATAGTTAGGTCAAACTGTTGTACTAAAAGTAACCATCTAATTATCCGGGCATTCACATCAGGTTTATTCATTAAATATTTGATTGTAGCATGGTCAGTATGTACAAATATTTGATAGCCTGTAATATAATGCCTAAATTTGTTCAATGAATGCACAATAGCCAGGACCTCCTTTTTATTCACTATGTAGTTCAATTCAGCCTTTGGCAGGTTCTTACTGATAAAGTAAATGGTATAAGGAAAATTTTCATCTATCTAGCCTAGGGTTGCTCCTATGGCTTTGTTTGAGACATTAGCATGAATATGGAAAGGAAGGGCCCGATTTTGGCCTCAGAGAATTGGCAAAGTGGTTAACTTGTCCTTCAGGGTGTCCCATGCCTCTTAACAGTTTTTTGACCATACAAGCTCAGAGTCTTTGGCCAACAACCCAAACAAAGGAGAAGCCAACTTGTTGAAGTCTTTTATTAACCTTCGGTAGTATCCATCTAACCCTAGAAAAATTTTGACATCTCTCTGCTTTTGTGGAGGTGGGAGATAGCTATTTTGTTTGGGTCCACCTACAGTCCTTGCTGAGATATTGAATCACCTAGCACGATCCCTACAATCATCAAGAATTCACATTTTTTGGGACTGGGAGACAGGTTCATTTCAATTCCTTTGTGCAAAACCTTACCTAAGTTGAACATAGCCTCCTCGAAATCACCTCCATAAGGTGTGAAATCATCCATATATTTTTCTACCACATCATGGACTAGCTCAGCCAAGATACTCAGGACTGCTCTCTGAAAAGTGGCAAGAGAATTGCATAGGCCAAAAGGAAGTACCCTATAGGCGAAAGTACCCCAAGGACAAGTGAAGGTGGTTTTATCCTAGTCTTCTGGGCTGATTTGGATTTGATTGCACCCATTGAATCCATCTTGGAAAGAGAAAAAATTTTTCCCTACCAGTCCATCTAGCACTTGCTCGATGAAAGGTATAGGGAAATAGTCCTTGTTTGTGGCTTTGTTTAAGTCCATGTAATCAACACAAATCCTCCACTTAACAATTTTCTTTGGAACCAACACCAAAGGAGAGACCCACTCACTATCTGAGATAGGGTAAATAAATCCTACATATAACAACTTTTGTAGTTCTTCTTTGACTATATTTTTAAGAGTTGGATTCATCCTCCTTTGGGGTTGTCAGACTGACTTGCAACCTTCCTTGGTATAAATATGGTGAGTACACAACGAGGGGTGCACCGCCTTCATTTCTTTGTAACTCCAAGCAAAGGCATCTAGATGTTCCTTTATCATGTTGCACAACTTCTCTTCTTGGAGAACAAAAAGATATGGATTGATTTTCAAAGTTCTCTCGGGGATGAATTCTATGGTTTTGTCACAGATAGGGTTGGAATAGGCTAAGCATAGATCAATTTCATGGTTTTTTGGGTTTCCTTTAGTACTTCTTCTAAGGACAATGTATTTGGAGTTGGACTTTGGAGTATGTGTTTGATCAAATCATCTTCATCCTGTTGTCCCCCTCCCATGGTTGTTTCTAAAGTATAGAGTTGGGCGGAATAAACTTCATATTCCTCCTCCTCTTTCATCCATAAAGGAAAGTCATGTTCTAGAGATGGATGAGCAAGAGGGTATAGCACCAACGGCTTGGACATATGCCCATTCTTGATGGTCATATTTCCAGATCTACAGCTAATGTAAGCATCGGCAGTGGCTAACCAGAACCTCCTAAGGATGAGAGGGTACCCAGTAAGCTTAGCCTTAGGCTAGAGAACTAGGAAATCTATAGGGTATTCTCAAGAATCAATGGAGACCATCACATCCTCCACAATCCCCTCAGGGGTCATTGTGGAGTGATCTGCAAGTTGCACAACTATTGTGGTCTTCCTCAATGAACCTTGGAGGTTGAGCTTGAGCATGGTGTCCTTGGTCATCTACTACAAGGCTTCTAGGGTCTAAATACATTAGACAGATTACTTGCCCCAACATTAAGTCGGACAGATGTCCAATGACATTAATGGTAGGGGGTATCTCTTCTTCACATCCCTGGATGCTTGAAGCACTTCTCCTTAATCAACTTGTTGTAAATAGGTACATCCTTAATAGATTGAAGAAGTGGAATTTTCACACATAGGTTTTTCAATTCTCCCAGAATTTCAGTCTCTTCTGAGGTAGGCTAGAGTGGTTGGGTTAATCTCTCAGGAAAGGGTGGTGGATTTACTTTAAGAATGCTTTCCTCTCTTTCTTCCTCAACATCCCTAGGTGGAGGTAGAGGATGCTTGTTAGGAAGTACTCTCCCAGATCTCAGGTTGATTTCTTGAATCTCCACAACATAAGCTAGATAGGATGTCTCCCCACTATATATTTGTTGTGCTTTTCTATTACTGCACCCATTCAAATGGTTCAATACAACAAATTAATGATGATATCAAGAACTCTCGTAATTCGCTCAACAACTTTCTCAAGAAACCCACGGTAATTAATCTTTCTCAGCTTGTCCTAGATGATAACTTAAAATTACTTCTAGAAAAAGGTTTAAATTTGTCTCCAGCCAAAATTCCTATCACTGACATCATTAGTAACATTGAAGTTATTATCAAAAACACTGATCAAAATACAGCTGAAGCAATAAGACAAGATGTTTCCAAAATTCTTAGAAATGCTAGACCTCCACCCAGCAACATATCCAAAGAAGAGGCCATAGCCCTAAAAAACATCAAGAATAACAAAAACATTATAATCTTAAAAGCTGACAAAGGAAATGCCACCGTTATCATGGATAGAACTGATTATGATCATAAAATGGAGGAACACCTAAACAATAGTGGATGTTATAAAGCTCTGAACAAGGAGCCCAACAACAAAATCCTTCGCCAGGTAAGTAACAAAATTAAAAACTCCTCCCTTGATGACAATATTAAAAAGAGATTAATCCCTAATAATGGTATTATCCCTAGAATTTATGGAGTGGCCAAAATCCATAAATCTGGTGTTCCATTAAGACCCATAGTTAACACTATAGGATCTCCCACTTATTGGTTGGCCAAATATCTTGCAAGTAAACTTAGACCTTTATCTGGTAACACTCCCTCTTACATCAAAGATTCGGCTTCCTTCATAGATTGGATCAAAAACCTAGAATTCAGTGACAATGTCTTAAAAAATCACAGACCTCGAAACAGTGGAACTTATAGGTACTTGCCTTAAATCTTCATACTTCAATTTCAAGGGAAACATCTTTGAGCAAACACATGGCGTTGCTATGGGCTCTCCATTATCACCATTAATTGCCAATCTATACATGGAGCACTTTGAGCATATGGCCCTTAGGTCCTTCCCCCTTACCCCTGAAGAATGGAAAAGATATGCCGATGACATTTTTGCTAAATGGAGCCATGGTCTGGACAAACTTGAAGAATTTTTATCTCATATAAACAGCCTCTCTAAACACATAAAATTCACTATTGAAATTGAAAAAGACAACCAGCTCACCTTCTTAGATGTCCTCCTCACCAAGAAAAATGGCAAACTAAGTTACCAAGTCTTTAGAAAACAGACTCACACTGACAGATATCTTCATTCAAGCTCCCACCACCATCCAAAACAAAAAATTGGTGTCATCAAAACCCTTGCCACCAGAGCCTCTAGAATCTCTGACCCAGAACATTTAGAGGAAGAACTTAACCATCTCCAGGAGGTATTTATAAACAATGGCTATCAAAAACACATTATCCATAAAATAATTAAAGATTCCATAACCAATAAACAAAAAAGAAAATCTCTTGAAAACCCTAGAATCTCCTTACCCTATATTAAAGGAACCACAGATAAAATAAGCAGAGTTCTCGCCAAGCATAACATTATTGTTGCTTTCACTCCCCCTAACTCCCTAAGAAACATACTTGAGTCTGTTAAAGACTTATTAGACCCAAAAAATCACAAAGGAGTTTATTCTATTCCCTGTTCTTGTGGAAAAGTCTATATAGGCGAAACAAGGAGATCCTTTAGAACAAGATTAAAACAACACATTAACGATATTACAAGAAACAGGTCAGAAAAATCAGGTCTAGCAGAGCACACATGTTTCTCCTCACATTATATCTGCATGGAACAAGCTAAATTAGTCCACAAGGAAGACCATTATTTAAAAGGAAGGGTAAAAGAGGCAATTGAAATCGAGAAATCCTCCAATAACTTGAATAGGGATGACGGTCTTAAATTAAGCAGCACATGGAAACCCTTATTAAATAGAATGAAAAAACATTAATCAATCCATCACTTTCTAAACCAATTTATAACATGTGTCTCATTATAACATATCATATAATTAAATTTAAAAGAAAAATAAAATAAAAGAAAAAAGAAAAAAAAAAGAAAAAAAAATAATATATCTTTATAATTATAATATTAACAATTACATAAGTAATAATATTAATAAGCATTATAATAATTATAAAATTTATAATAATGTTAATAATGATATAAATATAATACTAATAATAATAATAATAAAAAAATAATAAATAATAAGTAATATAATAAATTAATAAACAAATAAAATAAATAATACTAATAAGAATAATAATAAGTTTAAGAATGAACAAATAAAATTAAATTAATAAATACTATACAACTAGATAAAATATAATATAATTCAAACAAATAAATTATCACTTAAAGTAATATATATAACAAACAATTCAAACAGTGATACCTATAATCTGAAATCAAATAATAAAATATTATTATTATTAAATAAATAGTTAAATAAAATTAATTAAAAAAATAATAAATAAATAAATGAAGAAATAAATAATAACAATAATAATATAATAATAAATTATTAATTACTTAATTAATTAATAATTATAAATTAAGCCGACATGATAACACAAATAGATTTCAAATTTCTTTTTTCCAAATAACTATTTATAGCTCCATTATTTCCACGACTCTCTTCTCAAAATACTGATCTCATTGCCCTGATGATGGACTCACCTAGGTACTCGGAAACGTTGGTTTCATAAAAGGTGCACAGGTTTTTCACTAGCATAACAACTAATTTCTTGATTGAAATCCTACTTCTAGAATGGAAAGGAAAGCAAAGAATGTAGAATGAAAAAGGAAGCAAACTAAATTACTTTTGCAGAAATGAAATTAAGAGTAGAATGGTAGAAACAAGAAATACAAGAAATAAAGTAGTAATCACATATTACTCATACAGCTCCCCAGCGACGGTGTCAAAAAGTGATGAGCACTAGTATTGTAGCAAGAATGTTGCAACTCTTGGGGCTACCAGCTTTACTTTATCAACCCAGGATTCGTACAAACTTGGAGGTGACAGTGTTGTATACACAAGTAAAAGTGACGGTTCTGCCTTTTTTCCGCTATTCAGCTCACGAGAGACCACTAGGGTTTTCAAGCCAGACTTCTATGGATTCAGAAGAAGCTTGATTGCTGATAAAAGAAAGAGAATCCTACTCTAGGAGAAATCTTGTCTACTGCAATAAGGAAAGTTACTGAAATCCTATGCTAAAAACACACCATTCTCTAACTAACTGCTAGGAAACTATGCTTTACAAGAATGCCAAGCTAACATGTATGAAATGCTATTGTCTAAGGCATGGAAGTTCAAGACATCAAACATCATTGTTGTGCATGTAATGGATTGAAATAAATCTGTTTTGTTCCTTTTATTCTTTTTATGGAAAATCAAGTGTAAACCCTAATATCTTTTGGTGATGTGGCAGGTGGCTTGGTGATGTTGGTGGATGGTTGGGAGGTTTAGGAGATGGATGGAAGGTTTGAGAGATCCTTGGGTGACCTGGTGTGGCTTCCTAGAGGTTTTCCCTCACTTCGGCCTCAAAACAGGCCACTATAGGAAAACCTACAGGACGTACTAGAAACCTACAAGATTCCCTGTATTTCTACAGGATACAGCCGAGCGAAAAAAGATGGTTTTTAGAGGTGATGGAAGGCTTAGGCAAGGTGGTGGATGGGTGGAATGGAGTGAGAAAATTCCTAGGATCACTCAGAACTCAAAACCAAGGATAGGAGATGGTTAGGTTAGCTCAACATGCTTGGAGGAATTTCTATGTAAAATGATGAGATTGGTGAAGGTCTTGGTGAAAGAAAGGAGTGATTATGGATGGATGAAGTTGGAAGGTGGTTTTATGCTATGAGATCTCTTTATATTTATGAAGCACTTTCTCTGCATGAAACATTCATAATTGCCAAAAAGTCATGTAAACAAGAATAATTCTAACAAGCTAGAAAACCATAATTTAATGAAGTAGTTGTCTAATTCATGCATGAGGAAAATTACTTAATAAAATGGAATCATGGATGAGATCTACTATAAGAATGAAGATGGAGGAGATGGTAATTAAATCCTACACTTGCAAAATTGATCAAATGCTAGTTCAAGTACATAAACTCTAAATCTTATGAGAAAATGGAAATTTGTTTCTTGGGGCTGCACAATGGTCTTTTCCTCAAATCATGATTCCTGAGGGAAGAGGTGAGGCCAAGACACCTACTGATATCTTTGTGGTGCTCCTTTTATCCCTTCTAACCTTCTACTAAAGTAAAGAACAAATGGAATCAAACTAATAAACAACTAATCAAATCTACATTACTTGCAACGAAATACTTCTAAGGGAAATTTAACCATGAATCTATGAAATAGCGAAGAATACAGATACACGAAGAGGAAAATTTGCTAATAGGGTTGGGCCCTAACCCAAGAGCTTCAACCCTCTGAGTTAACTCAGTGCTGGATCAAGAAAAAGCTCATTTTCATTATCAAAACAAAAAATTACATCAATGTCTTCCACAAGTTTGGAGCTTGAAAATAACTAGTGGTTTTACAAAAAAAATTTGAATCCTAATGGGGCTCTAGGCCTCTCTACTTATACAACTAAATTCCCCAATGACTTCCTTAAACATAGGGAGGCTCAGCTCCCAAAATCGATATGAACTAACTCTTTGTCTATCACTTCCTCGGCTGCCTTTTTATCTTCATGACTTGGTTGATTGCACTCCGAGTTGGTGTGATTAATGGAGGAATATTCAAATGGGGGAGGAGTAAATGAAGAGGGTTTACCTCCTACAATCTCTCTCCCTTGTCCCATTCAAGTTTCAAACCTTAATCTTGCCAAAATTACTTGATTTTCTCTTCCAAACCTGAATTCGATGCATATTAGTCCACTAGGCATAATATCTCACTTTAACTCATCTCATTAAACAAAATATAATAAAAAGATGTAATAAATTGTGAGAAGAGTTGATTTGACTAGCTAGGAGGTGAATTAAGGGCCATATAATTACCCAATGATGAGGCTTATCAATATATACTGTGTAAATTTTGTATAAGACTTATGTCTATGATAACATAACTGAGCTATGCATTTTTGGTGATGGTCAATAGATACTACTCTCCATGAACATTGTTGATGCTTTCAAGAAGACAACAACACATGAAGATGAGCATGAGTAACCCCTACAAACTATAGCTGATGGAGAGAAAGGAAACCTCATCCCCAAGGATGCGGTTTCTCTTAGGAGGCTCTATGATTTGTAGAACTCCTGTCAAGGATCAAGAAACAACAAAACCCATAGTTCCACCACGAGGAATGAACAAAGCAACCTGAGAACAAACCACGATCTGAAGTTAGTTAATATCGGTACGTACTACAAACCGTAGTAGTGGAAAATCCTTGTTCGCTTGTTCAAACAACACCGGTATGTGTCTGCGTGGGAATATGATGACCTGAGTACATATGAACCATGAATAATCGAACATGCGATTTAAAGCAAAGAAGGAGCCAATCCGTTGCAGCAAAAACTGGGTAAACACATATGTCGCTTTAACCCCTTATACGAAAAGATCTGACTAAGTTGTTGGATGTTTGGATCACCTACAAAGTTTGTTATTTCACATGGGTCTCTAATTTAAGTTATGTATGCAAGAAATCCAGGGAAATCCACTCATGCATTGATTTTAGAAACTTCAATTGTTCCCAGAACAAAAAAAAATACCCTGTGCCATCATCAGAACCTATGTTACACATAGTATCTGAAGCAATAGTGTTGTCTTCACTTAAAGGTCTTTCGGGATACCACAAGGTTCCAGCAGTGGAATGGGATAGTTTGTATACAGTCCATGAGAATTTTTGCCCACACACGTACCATCTACAATCACTTGACATGGGGATTGAAAATCTTCCTTTCAAGAGCCAAGATCTTAAACACTATTTTTGATAGGCCAAGCCATTCCTCGTGCCATGTACATAGTCTGCTTGCTGATTGTTGTTTTCATTTTGTTTGTCTTGTTTACTTTGTTTGTTTTCTCTTTGTTTTCTTTGCTTACTATTGTTGTTTTCATTTGTTTGGTTTTCTTAATACCTTGTTATTTTTGTTTCCGGAAATAAGCACTGTTATCTACTAAGTTATGGCTTTTGAATGAGTATGTGGCTGAGATATGAAGAGACTTGTGACACTGTAGCACTTGTCTAGTCTTATGTCCATCTTCTTTGTGCTTGGTTATAACCTTTGGAAAATGAAGTCTTGATGGAAAATACTAGCTATCTGCAAGGAGAGTTTTGGTCCAACCATGAACCTGTGTCCACACTGGGAAGCCCCTTGACTTTACTCGACCTTTTGTTATGTGTGTTCAAGCTCATCCAACTAGTAGAAATGGAGAAGGGGAAAGATCTAAATGAGCAAACCTATGTTAGAGGTCTTACATGCTTCTCTCAAGGAACAACCTCTTCTACTCTCAATAAGTCGGGAGTCCTTTTCCATCACAAAAATAAATAAGTGCCTATGCATAGTCGTATTGAAAAAATACAAAGGGGAAAGAAGAGAAGGCTTCCTGTGCAGAGAGGCGAAGCATGCAACTCCATTCGGGTACTGACTAGGCTAACTGGCAATGGAAAAATGTGTGTGTTCCTACGTGACTCGGTTGGGGTACTATCTAGGCCTACTGCAAGTGGAGCAACACAAAAGATGAAAACTTATACTATGAAAATCTTCAACTCGAGAGCTAAACTACCCTTCCTAATTTCAAAACACTGTGATCAAGATGAACTTGTGTTTTGTTTGAATGAGTTGGAAAAAGGTGAACCATGTCTATTCATCAGGTAAGTGGGGAAGTTGAAGTAGCCCACACAATGATTCAATACTCCCTGAAAGACCAAGGCCCTATGCTCTCAATGAAACAAAACAGACAAGCTCAAGTTCTACCAGTGTATCACCAGGTGTTGTAGCGGTTGCAACACCCTTCAAAATTTTGGCTTGCATCCAATTTCGAAGCCTCCTTTGAGAGTTTAAATTAATGTTTTCACACACTCAAGTTCACCTCATGAGCTCGTGTGAGTCTTCGCACCCATCCCTTACTTGATCGTTCAGCAGACAACTTTTGTATGTTGATAGGAATGTCATGCTTGCGACCATGTTCTGGTCACAAACAAGGTCTTTGCTTCGTGTGTACATGTTGTGTTCGCTATGAGAACATATGTCGCGCTCACACATTGAGTCATATACATTGTCGCGCAAGAATTGTTGTGATCATCCAATGATCAATCACAAGCATCGTGCTTGTCTCTCACACCATCTGTTAGTCATGTTGTGCATGTCTTTCTGGATGGTTTGAGTCGTCTAATCATCAAGTCATGTAAGTGTGTGTTTGCAAGTTTGTGTATGCCCCTTTACACTGGCTCACACACTGAGATGTTTTGCTAAACTTATGATGACCAGATTCCCCTTTGACAATCGAAACTTCAGCCACCATTGACTTGATCGACTGTCACCCAAAACAATGTAGAAACACCAAGCAAGCCATTTCAAGTTGTTCTTCTCGCAATCTAATCAATCAACCTTCTTGTTGGTCAAATGGAGAATTTGACTAGAAAGTCACCTTGGGACTACTTCCCCTCAAAAATTGCATAGAGGCTGTAGACCTTGCCTGCTCCACTGACTAAGAAAATTGCATAGACAGTCTAGACAGACACCCAGTGCCTGTCCTTGTCTCCCTCAGAAAATTGTGCAGTTTTTCCAGCCAGCCCACCAGTTAGTCGGCCTGTTGCTCACACAGAAAATTGCACAAATTTCATGAGCAAGCTCTTTGCTGCCCAATAGTCCACTCAACCCAAAAACTATAGAGAGGTGATCAGCAAGCCATCCCTCTAGCATTAGTGTAGGTGTTCCCGCCAGTAGCTCCCAGCAGCTGACTACTAGTTCCCTGAAGGAATTGCATAGGTTTCGCTACCAATCTCCTACAGTTGACTGTTGGTTCCCTCTAGGAATTCCAAATTTATTGTTGCCAAGGTCCCAATAGCCAACTACTGGTTCCCTCCTCCTCCTGGAATTGTGTAATTTTTGCTACCAAGGTCCCAGTAGCTGACTACTGGTTCCCTCTAGGAATTCAGTAGTTTTGGCTATGAGGCTCCCGCTCCCCACTCCTTCCAAAGATTGTGCATATTTTTTCTGCTTAGCCTTTCCGTAGCCCAGACTGCTCCTCCCAAAAATTATGCAGTTTTGTCCTCTAGTTGAGTCAAACTCTATGGATAGTCACTATTGATCCGGATTTCTCATCACCCTCTCCTAGTGACTTCTACACAATTTTCGCCAGCAGTGCTCAGAGCCTCCATCCCAGCTCGAAGCTCACAACCTCATTTTCTCTCCCTACGGTGACAAAAAAGCATGGCATGATGACATATGGGATGAACAAAGGGAGTACATGCAGAAGGACATGTTCGCCAATGGATGAACAAATGATGCATGCAAAGAGATGTGCTCTCGAACGAAGATCATGCAAAGATGTGTTCACAGATGGATGGATGAGAGAACATGAGAGGATGTGTTCGTGCACAGACGGATGGACAAATATGCATTTTTTCAAACAGATAAACCTGTCAAGAATGCCAACATACAAGCAAGGAGCAACGTGTGAATGAAACATCAAGTGAACCCAACAACCATCGAAGACTCTATGCATATTTCCACACGGAGGTGAAGCTATGACACACCATGGGGGTATCCATCACCCAACAACACTACAACTCAACATGCACAGTAGAAGCAACATGAGTGTACCAACACTGTCATGTCGAGTTATGTTATGAGTCATGTCATCCATGTCTCTACTACGGGCCATACAGTCAATCAATGTAATGTAACGTTGAAGTGCAAGAGACCCACTTTTCATATGAAGAGTCATGTAAAGTTGAAAGTTCATGGAAGTCAAACAGTCATGAGAGAAGTCGAACAACCACAAGGGTCAGTTTCACCCTCGGCTATAAATATCCCCTCATTTGTACATGCAAGGGACTTTTCACCTAGGCTTCTCACACATAGCCTTGAGAGTCTATAATTTGTTTTTTTAGGAGTAAGTAGTGGCTCTAACGCCCCGCCCATGGGTTTAGTGATGTATGGTGTAATGATGTGTATTGGAACTTTCGCTTAATTTATAAGCCTACTAACAAGCGAGCACATTTCACACACGTGTTGTAACTGCTGTAAGACTAATCTTGAACACTTGTAATCCATGTTGCTTTAACCTGTGTTTAACACTTGAACTCATTCAACTTTTGTAATACATATATATTAATGAAAATGTGTTGTATGAGCTATTAACAATTTCCTTCCTATGTTGTTTACCTTCCCAGAGATCAGACAGAACTTTCGTGAAAACTTTCTATAACAACAGTTGCACTCGCATGGAATCCTCCACTTGGTGTTATATGCATTATCTTTCTTTATGTGTTGTGGCTACCGCATCAGTGTGGATTGCTTCTCCAGAAGTTGTGAATGTCCTATTGTGTTGTGTGTTCCTAACAGAGTTGGGGCTTCCTCCCATCCAACTTGGGACTCACTCCCACCCTCTTCCTTTGCGGTGAAAGAACCATTGACAAAAGTAACACTAGAAATCACCAGGCACGCGAACCTCACTACTTGAAGAAAAAGCATACCACTATCCTATGCTGACAAGCAAGAGCTGAGGCAAATCTTTAAGATAATGGGAATTGGGCCATCATACTAGATGGGACTCTCACACCAAACGGTGTGAGGTCTAGTTGGGACTTCATACCGGGGTGATCCCCTGAATGTTGGTGGGTCTAACGCCATCAACACACTGTAATGTAATAGCAATATGGTAAACGACTTATCTAAGGATATGTTTCAGGTTACCCTAGGGGGCTTTCGATATACCCAAGGGTATGTGGAAGTGCATTCTGTGCATAGTTCTATTTAATGCACTACTACTTGAAGGGGTACCACAGGGGTTACAAGGGAGTCCAAAAATCATTACCACCTCTTGTAGTTCTTGCATGCATGCCTCCCCAAATTCATAGGTTTATGTGCTCAATGATAGATTCTATGGTTTAAATATGTTGAAACACGTATCTAGCCTAAAAAAATAATATTTTGCAAAAATTGGAAGTACAACTAACCCTGGAAAGTGATCTGATATCCCTTGTTATGCACTTGATCTACGAGAAAACCAGAATACTAGAAATACAAAACAATATGGCCCGAAACACAGAAATATCACATGAAATGAGACAAGATGTAAAGATATTTTATTATTCAGAAGTAGAATGCAATGTTCACTTACCTCTTTGATGGGGCAACCTCCAACAGAGAAAATCTCGATTACAATAAGACTCAATACTTTTTCTCTTGCTATCTAAGACTATTTATAGCTTTATGACATCCAAAATACTAACTACCAACATTCCCTTGCATAAGACGGGTTAACCACATTATTTATTAACTGTATCCCATTTATAACTAATTGTGGTCCCTTTTCTATAATGTGGGCCAACCACTTACAATTATTATTAATGCAAATAACTTCTTACAAGTTTTATTGACTCAACTGACTAATAATGACTCCAACGAGGCTTAGTACATGAATAAGGGAGTTAGGATTGAACCCTAACAGAGAACTACTCTCTTAAATCAAATAAAAGTAAGGAAGTTATTTAATAATATTAAAGCCTCTTCAACATTAATAATTAGTATAACACCCTCCTCCCACATCTACCCAAGTAACCATCAAACTAGGGTAAACATGTGATGAGAGGCTACTGTGATTGGATTCAACCTCCTATGTGACTTTAAGGAAATGTAATTGATGGAAACACAACATACAAAACTTCCACATCAGCTAAAGGACTCATGAGAATCATGCCAACACTTTAGGCAGCTTGCCCCTAGGTCCCACTAAAGTTTTTTATCACTTGGCCTCTGGACGCTCTCATGCTATGGGCATGCCAACATCCAGAGATCTCTGGACACTCTCACAGGCATACAAGACAACATCCAGGGACCATTTTGTCTAGTTTTGTGCTAGCATCCTTAGGATTTGAGCCACCTTTCAGGGCGATAGCCCAGGTCACTACCCAAAATGGAATGACATCTTCAAAGGAGTAAAATAATAGGGCAACAATGATGCAAAATCAATTAGTTGAACAAGCCCTTAACTAAACCCCTACTAGCCATGACAGGCATTTCGTCAAACATATCACAAGCTTGTAATCTACGGGCGTTTCATCTTCTAGGGTTAGGTTTTGGGATGTGAAGGGTCTTTTTTCATTGTTTCTCAACAATAAATAGGCCTCCGAGCCTCATTGTAACACAGTTCAGAGGCATGCAGTCACCACATCTCTTCTCAGAGATAAGCTACCTTCGCCCTAGCTGGTTTATTTCCATTTCTGGTTGTAAGCATATTTCGTATTTTCCGTTAATGAAATGAAGCATTGTTTCCACTGCATCTTTGTGTATATGGTTATCTATGTATTTTGTTGCGTTCCTGTTTAAATCTGGATCAGTGGTATCAGAGCGGTCTGCTTTTTCTCTGTTTTTCTTTGCATGTCCCCAACGAGGTCAGGATATAAGGAGTTAGGGCTTGAACTGGTCGAACCTTTGCAAGACCAGCCTCGCAAATGCCGACGGCCTCCCATCGTGGATGAGAAGAAAGACGAGGGGGCAGGAGATCCTATCAAAATATTGCTCGAAGAATCCCTCGAGCGACAATGGAGCGCAATGATGGACAACTTTTCCTAGATCCTTCAGCGGCTACCCAGAAGCAACGCATCAACTTCTAGTAGCTACTCTGGAAACGCCACGCCCTTTAACGTACAAGTTAATTTTAAAATTCCCATATTCAAGGGTCAGATAAACGCAAATGTTGTAGATAAGTGGTTAAATCTACTAGAGGGTTATTTTTCTATTCATGAATTTTTGAGTCGGGAAAAGATTGTTTTTTCTCTTCTCAAAGAAGCCCCCCACGTCAAGGACTGGTGGGAAACCTACTGCAAGTAGAAGGATGAAAGTATCGGCTCACTATTTTCAGCCGCACCCACTTGGAATTCATTCCGGGAGGCCATCAAGGAGTAGTACTACCCTGTTGGAAGATATGAGGATGAATACATAAAGTGGACCATGCTGTGGCAGGGAAGGGACCAAGACGTGCCAGAGTTCACCAATATTTTCCATACCCTTCGTACAAAGTTGGGGATCAAGGATTTAGATAAGCATTTGATACTCAAATACCGTGGCTGCCTACACAAGTACATCCAGGAAGAAATAGAATTCCTGAACATCTCCTCGCTCAGCACAGCATACCAATATGCCGTCAAGGTCGAGCAGAAGTTTAAACAAAAGAAGTGAGACTTTGGATCTGTGAATCTAAAGCAAGGGAAAGGTGCCCCTAAACCATAGAACAAAGGAAAAAGCCAAGGCGGGGCAGAGCAAGACAACCCGCAAAAGCTCCAAGCAAAGAACAGTGTCGCGAAGCCGAAAAAGGACATGGGAAAATGGTGTGAGTTCCATAAGAGCTCCACTCACAACACAAGTGAGTGTCGAGCCAAGCAGTCACTAGTGGCTGAGATAAAGGTTTCAGAATCAGATGCATGTTCCGACTCTGAGTCAGAACCCGACAAGGGGAATGAAAAAGGGAAGCAGATCATTGATGAAGATCCCAATGCCACTATTGCTACTGCCAAGATCCAGAAAAATGAACTTGAAGATCCAGAGGAGGAGGAGATCTCTTCCACTCCCAAATGTGGGTAAAGGGTTCCCCACTACAGTTCATTGTCAATAGCGGGAGCCA